>CAJUXJ010001872.1:0-20131 GCA_910589775.1 Avena eriantha | reverse complement strand
TTCTTTTCATGAACCACACCCAAGGATCCACTAGTGTCATACATGTCTGTTCTTTTCATGAAGCACACTCAATGTCATTGCATGTCTGTTCTTTTCATGAACCACATAAGGACCCTACCAGTGTCATTGCATGTCTGTTCTTTTCATGAACCACACCTAGTGTCATTGCATGTGTGTTCTTCTAAACAAACCACATAAGGATCCACCAGTGTCATTGCATGTTTGTTCTTTTCATGAACCACACATAAGGATCCACCAGTGTCATTGCATGTCTGTTCTTTTCATGAACCACACATATGGATCCACCAGTGTCATTGCATGTCTGTTCTTGTCATGAACCACACCCAGTGTCATGCATGTGTGTTCTTCTAAACAAACCAGATAAGAATCCACCAGTGTCATTGCATGTCTGTTCTTTTAATGAATCACACATAAGGATCCACTAGTGTAATTGCATGTCCGTTCTTTTCCTGAACCACACCCAATGTCATTGCATGTCTGTTCTTTTCATGAACCACATAAGGATCTACCAGTGTCATTGCATGTCTGTTATTTTCATGAACCGCACCTAGTGTCATTGCATGTGTGTTCTTCTAACAAACCACATAAGGATCCACCAGTGTCATTGCATGTCTGTTCTTTTCATGAACCACACCCAATGTCATTGCATGTCTATTCTTTTCATGAACCACATAAGGATCCACCAGTGTCATTGCATGTCTGTTCTTTTCATGAACCACACCCAATGTCATTGCATGTCTGTTCTTTTCATGAACCACATAAGGATATACCAGTGTCATTGCATGTGTGTTCTTTTTTATGAACCACACCTAGTGGCATTGCATGTGTGTTCTTCTAAACAAACCACATAAGGATCTACCTATGTCATTGCATGTCTATTCTTTTCATGAACCACACCCAAGGATCCACTAGTGTCATTGCATGTCTGTTCTTTTCATGAAGCACACCCAATGTCATTGCATGTCTGTTCTTTTCATGAACCACATAAGGATCTACCAGTGTCATTGCATGTCTGTTCTTTTCATGAACCACACCCAGTGTAATTACATGTGTGTTCTTCTAAAGAAATCACATAAGGATCCACCAGTGTCATTGCATGTCTGTTCTTTTCATGAACCACACCCAATGTCATTGCATTTCTATTCTTTTCATGAACCACATAAGGATCCACCAGTGTCATTGCATGTCTGTTCTTTTCATGAACCACACCCAATGTCATTGCATGTCTGTTCTTTTCATGAACCACATAAGGATATACCAGTGTCATTGCATCTGTGTTCTTTTTTATGAACCACACCTAGTGGCATTGCATGTGTGTTCTTCTAAACAAACCACATAAGGATCTACCAGTGTCATTGCATGTCTGTTCTTTTCATGAACCACACCCAATGTCATTGCATGTCTGTTCTTTTCATTAACCACATAAGGATCTACAAGTGTCATTGCATGTTTGTTATTTTCATGAACCACACCCAGTATCATTGCATGTGTGTTGTTCTAAACAAACCGCATAAGGATCCACCAGTGTCATTGCATGTCTGTTCTTTTCATGAACCACACATAAGAATCCACCAGTGTCATTGCATGTCTGTTCTTTTCATGATCCACGCTCAATGTCATTACATGTGTGTTCCTCTAAACAAACCACATAAGGATCTACCAGTGTCATTACCTGTCTGCTGTTTTCATGAACCACACCTAGTGTCATTGCATGTGTCTTTTTCTAAACAAACCACATAAGGATCCACCAGTGTCATTGCATGTCTGTTCTTTTCATGAACCACACATATGGATCCACCAGTGTCATTGCATGTCTGTTCTTGTCATGAACCACACCCAGTGTCATTGCATGTGTGTTCTTCTAAACAAACCAGATAAGAATCCACCAGTGTCATTGCATGTCTGTTCTTTTAATGAATCACACATAAGGATCCACTAGTGTAATTGCATGTCCGTTCTTTTCTTGAACCACACCCAATGTCATTGCATGTCTGTTCTTTTCATGAACCACATAAGGATCTACCAGTGTCATTGCATGTCTGTTATTTTCATGAACCGCACCTAGTGTCATTGCATGTGTGTTCTTCTAACAAACCACATAAGGATCCACCAGTGTCATTGCATGTCTGTTCTTTTCATGAACCACACCCAATGTCATTGCATGTCTATTCTTTTCATGAACCACATAAGGATCCACCAGTGTCATTGCATGTCTGTTCTTTTCATGAACCACACCCAATGTCATTGCATGTCTGTTCTTTTCATGAACCACATAAGGATATACCAGTGTCATTGCATGTGTGTTCTTTTTTATGAACCACACCTAGTGGCATTGCATGTGTGTTCTTCTAAACAAACCACATAAGGATCCACCTATGTCATTGCATGTCTATTCTTTTCATGAACCACACCCAAGGATCCACTAGTGTCATTGCATGTCTGTTCTTTTCATGAACCACATAAGGATCTACCAGTGTCATTGCATGTCTGTTCTTTTCATGAACCACACCTAGTGTTATTGCATGTGTGTTCTTCTAAACAAACCACATAAGGATCTACCAGTGTCATTACCTGTCTGCTGTTTTCATGAACCACACCTAGTGTCATTGCATGTGTGTTTCTCTAAACAAACCACATAAGGATCCACCAGTGTCATTGCATGTCTGTTCTTTTCATGAACCACACATATGGATCCACCAGTGTCATTGCATGTCTGTTCTTGTCATGAACCACAACCCAGTGTCATTGCATGTGTGTTCTTCTAAACAAACCAGATAAGAATCCACCAGTGTCATTGCATGTCTGTTCTTTTAATGAATCACACATAAGGATCCACTAGTGTAATTGCATATCCGTTCTTTTCCTGAACCACACCCAATGTCATTGCATGTCTGTTCTTTTCATGAACCACATAAGGATCTACCTGTGTCATTGCATGTCTGTTATTTTCATGAACCGCACCTAGTGTCATTGCATGTGTGTTCTTCTAACAAACCACATAAGGATCCACCAGTGTCATTGCATGTCTGTTCTTTTCATGAACCACACCCAATGTCATTGCATGTCTATTCTTTTCATGAACCACATAAGGATCCACCAGTGTCATTGCATGTCTGTTCTTTTAATGAACCACACCCAATGTCATTGCATGTCTGTTCTTTTCATGAACCACATAAGGATATACCAGTGTCATTGCATGTGTGTTCTTTTTTATGAACCACACCTAGTGGCATTGCATGTGTGTTCTTCTAAACAAACCACATAAGGATCCACCTATGTCATTGCATGTCTATTCTTTTCATGAACCACACCATGGGATCCACTAGTGTCATTGCATGTCTGTTCTTTTCATGAAGCACACTCAATGTCATTGCATGTCTGTTCTTTTCATGAACCACATAAGGATCTACCAGTGTCATTGCATGTCTGTTCTTTTCATGAACCACACCTAGTGTCATTGCATGTGTGTTCTTCTAAACAAACCACATAAGGATCCACCAGTGTCATTGCATGTTTGTTCTTTTCATGAACCACACATAAGGATCCACCAGTGTCACTGCTTGTCTGTTCTTTTAATGATCCGCACCCAATGTCATTGCATGTGTGTTCTTCTAAACAAACCACATAAGGATCCACCAGTCTCATTGCATGTCTGTTCTTTTCATGAACCACACCCAAGGATCCACTAGTTTCATTGCATGTCTGTTCTTTTCATGAACCACACCCAATGTCATTGCATGTCTGTTCTTTTCATGAACCACATAAGGATCTACCAGTGTCATTGCATGTCTGTTCTTTTCATGAACCACACCCAGTGTAATTACATGTGTGTTCTTCTAAACAAATCACATAAGGATCCACCAGTGTCATTGCATGTCTGTTCTTTTCATGAACCACACCCAATGTCATTGCATGTCTATTCTTTACATGAACCACATAAGGATCCACCAGTGTCATTGCATGTCTGTTCTTTTCATGAACCACACCCAATGTCATTGCATGTCTGTTCTTTTCATGAACCACATAAGGCTATACCAGTGTCATTGCATGTGTGTTCTTTTTTATGAACCACACCTAGTGGCATTGCATGTGTGTTCTTCTAAACAAACCATATAAGGATCCACCTATGTCATTGCATGTCTATTCTTTTCATGAACCACACCCAAGGATCCACTAGTGTCATTGCATGTCTGTTCTTTTCATGAAGCACACCCAATGTCATTGCATGTCTGTTCTTTTCATGAACCACATAAGGATCTACCAGTGTCACTGCATGTCTGTTCTTTTCATGAACCACACCTAGTGTCATTGCATGTGTGTTCTTCTAAACAAACCACATAAGGATCCACCAGTGTCATTGCATGTCTGTTCTTTTCATGAACCACACCCAATGTCATTGCATGTCTTTTCTTTTCATGAACCACATAAGGATCTACCAGTGTCATTGCATGTATGTTATTTTCATGAACCACACCCAGTATCATTGCATGTGTGTTGTTCTAAACAAACCGCATAAGGATCCACCAGTGTCATTGCATGTCTATTCTTTTCATGAACCACACATAAGGATCCACCAGTGTCATTGCATGTCTGTTCTTTTCATGATCCACACTCAATGTCATTACATGTGTGTTCCTCTAAACAAACCACATAAGGATCTACCAGTGTCATTACCTGTCTGCTGTTTTCCTGAACCACACCTAGTGTCATTGCATGTGTCTTTTTCTAAACAAACCACATAAGGATCCACCAGTGTCATTGCATGTCTGTTCTTTTCATGAACCACACATATGGATCCACCAGTGTCATTGCATGTCTGTTCTTGTCATGAACCACACCCAGTGTCATTGCATGTGTGTTCTTCTAAACAAACCAGATAAGGATCCACAAGTGTCATTGCATGTTTGTTCTTTTAATGAATCACACATAAGGATCCACCAGTGTAATTGCATGTCCGTTCTTTTCCTGAACCACACCCAATGTCATTGCATGTCTGTTCTTTTCATGAACCACATAAGGATCTACCAGTGTCATTGCATGTCTGTTATTTTCATGAACCGCACCTAGTGTCATTGCATGTGTGTTCTTCTAACAAACCACATAAGGATCCACCAGTGTCATTGCATGTCTGTTCTTTTCATGAACCACACCCAATGTCATTGCATGTCTATTCTTTTAATGAACCACATAAGGATCCACCAGTGTCATTGCATGTCTGTTCTTTTCATGAACCACACCCAATGTCATTGCATGTCTGTTCTTTTCATGAACCACATAAGGATATACCAGTGTCATTGCATGTGTGTTCTTTTTTATGAACCACACCTAGTGGCATTGCATGTGTGTTCTTCTAAACAAACCACATAAGGATCCACCTATGTCATTGCATGTCTATTCTTTTCATGAACCACACCCAAGGATCCACTAGTGTCATTGCATGTCTGTTCTTTTCATGAAGCACACCCAATGTCATTGCATGTCTGTTCTTTTCATGAACCACATAAGGATCTACCAGTGTCATTGCATGTCTGTTCTTTTCATGAACCACACCTAGTGTCATTGCATGTGTGTTCTTCTAAACAAACCACATAAGGATCCACCAGTGTCATTGCATGTCTGTTCTTTTCATGAACCACACCCAATGTCATTGCATGTCTTTTCTTTTCATGAACCACATAAGGATCTACCAGTGTCATTGCATGTATGTTATTTTCATGAACCACACCCAGTATCATTGCATGTGTGTTGTTCTAAACAAACCGCATAAGGATCCACCAGTGTCATTGCATGTCTGTTCTTTTCATGAACCACACATAAGGATCCACCAGTGTCATTGCATGTCTGTTCTTTTCATGATCCACACTCAATGTCATTACATGTGTGTTCCTCTAAACAAACCACATAAGGATCTACCAGTGTCATTACCTGTCTGCTGTTTTCATGAACCACACCTAGTGTCATTGCATGTGTCTTTTTCTAAAAAACCACATAAGGATCCACCAGTGTCATTTCATGTCTGTTCTTTTCATGAACCACACATATGGATCCACCAGTGTCATTGCATGTCTGTTCTTGTCATGAACCACACCCAGTGTCATTGCATGTGTGTTCTTCTAAACAAACCAGATAAGGATCCACTAGTGTCATTGCATGTCTGTTCTTTTAATGAATCACACATAAGGATCCACCAATGTAATTGCATGTCCGTTTTTTTCATGAACCACACCCAATGTCATTGCATGTATGTTCTTTTCATGAACCACATAAGGATCTACCAGTGTCATTGCATGTCTGTTATTTTCATGAACCGCACCTAGTGTCATTGCATGTGTGTTCTTCTAACAAACCACATAAGGATCCACCAGTGCCATTGCATGTCTGTTCTTTTCATGAACCACACATGAGGATCCACCAGTGTCATTGCATGTCTGTTCTTTTCATGATCCACACCCAATGGCATTGCATGTGTGTTCCTCTAAACAAACCACATAAGGATCTACCAGTGTCATTGCATGTCTGTTGTTTTCATGAACCACACCTAGTGTCATTGCATGTGTGTTTTTCTAAACAAACAACATAAGGATCCACCAGTTTCATTGCATGTATGTTCTTTTCATGAACCACACATAAGGATCCACCAGTGTCATTGCATGTCTGTTCTTTTCATGAACCACACCCAATGTCATTGCATGTATATTCTTTTCATGAACCACATAAGGATCTACCAGTGTCATTGCATGTCTATTCTTTTCATGAACCACACCCAGTGTCATTGCATGTGTGTTCTTCTAAACAAACCACATAAGGATCCACCAGTGTCATTGCATGTCTGTTCTTTTCATGAACCACACATAAGGATCCACCAGTGTAATTGCATGTTCGTTATTTTCGTGAACCACACCCAATGTCATTGCATGTCTGTTCTTTTCATGAACCACATAAGGATCTACCAGTGTCATTGCATGTCAGTTCTTTTCATGAACCACACCCACTGTCATTGCATGTGTGTTCTTCTACACAAACCACATAAGGATCTACCAGTGTCATTGCATGTCTATTCTTTTCTTGAACCACACATAAGGATCCACCAGTGTCATTGAATGTCTGTTCTTTTCATGATCCACACCCAATGTCATTGCACGTGTGTTCCTCTAAACAAACCACATAAGGATCTATCAGTGTCATTGCATGTCTGTTCTTTTCATGAACCACACCCAGGGTCATTGCATGTGTGTTCTTCTAAACAAACCACATAAGGATCCACCAGTGTCATTGCATGTCTGTTCTTTTCATGAACCACACATATGGATCCACCAGTGTCATTGCATGTCTGTTCTTTTCATGAACCACACCCAATGACATTGGTTGATCCATATGTGGTTTGTGAAATGATCACACATGTAATTACTCTGGGGGATCCATATGTGGTTTGTGGGAAGAACACGCATGCAATGGGCTTGGTGGATCCATATGTGGTTCATGAAAAGAACACACAGGTAATGACATTGGATTATCCATATGTGGGTTGTGAAAAGAACATGCATGCAATGATTCTGGTGGATCCATGTGTGGTTTGTGAAAAGAACATACATGCAATGACTCTGGTGGATCCATATGTGGTTTGTGAAAAGAACACACATGCAATGACTCTGGTTGATCCATATGTGGTTCGTGAAATGAATATACATGCAATGACATTGGTGGATCCATATGTGGTTTGTGGAAAGAACACACATGCAATGACTATAGTGGATCCATATGTGGTTTGTGCAAAGGACACACATACAATGACTCTAGCGGATCCATATGTGGTTTGTGAAAAGAAAACAGATGCAATGACTCTACTCGATCATGTGGTTTGTGAAAAGAACACAAATGCAATGACTCTAGTCGATCATGTGGTTTGTGAAAAGAACACAAATGCAATGACTCTAGTGGATCCATATGTGGTTTGTGAAAAGAACATACATGCAATGACTCTAGTGGATCCATATGTTCTTTGTGAAAAGAACAACCATGCAAGGACTCTGGTTGATCCATATGTGGTTCATGAAAGAACACACATGCAATGACATTGGTTGATCCATATGTGGTTTGTCATTACAATAACATACATGCAATGACTATAGTGGATCCATATGTGGTTTGTGAAAAGGACACACATGCAATGACATTGGTTGATCCATATGTGGTTTGTGGAAAGAACACACATGCAATTACATTGGTGAATCCATGTGGTTTGTGAGAAGAACACACATGCAATGACTCTAGTGGATCCATATGTGGTTTGTGAAAAGAACATACATGCAATGACTCTGGTGGATCCAAGTGTGGTTTGTGAAAAGAATACACATGCAATGACATTGGTTGATCCATATGTTGTTTGTGAAAAGAACAAACATGCAATATCTCTGGTTGATCCGTATGTGGTTCATGAAAAGATCACACATGCAAGGACATTGGTTGATCCATATGTGGTTTCTCATTACAACAACATACATGCAGTGACAATAGTGGATCCATATGTGGTTTGTCAAAAGAACACACATGCAATGGCACTGGTTGATCCATATGTGGTTTGTGGAAAGATCATACATGCAATGACTCTGGTGGAGCCATGTGTGGTTTGTGAAAAGAACACACATGCAATGACTCTATAACTGGTTCTTGTATAAGAACACACATGCAATGAGTCTAGTGGGTCCATATGTGGTTTGTGGAAAGAACACATATGCAATGACATTGGTTGATCCATATGTGGTTTATGAAAAGAACACAGATGCAATGACTCTAGTGGATCCATACGTGGTTTGTGGAAAGAACATACATGCAATAGCATTGGTGGATCCATATGTGGTTCATGAAAAGAACACACATGAAATGACATTGGTTGATCTAATGTGGTTGGTGGAAAGAACAGACATGCAATGACTCAGGTGGATCCATGTGTGGTTTGTGGAAAGAACACACATCCAATGACTCTAGTGATGGTTTTAGTATAAGAACACACATGCAATGACTCTAGTGGGTCCATATGTGGTTTGTGGAAAGAACACACAAGCAATTACATTGGTTGATCCATACGTGGTTTACGAAAAGAACACACATGCAATTAATCTAGTGGATCCATATGTGGTTTGTGAAAAGAACAAACATGCAAGGACTCTGGTTGATCCATATGTGGTTTGTGGAAAGAACACACATGCAATGACTCTAGGTGATCCATATGTGGTTTATCATTACAAGAAAACACATGAAATGACTATAGTGGGTCCCTATGTGGTTTGTGGAAAGAACACACATGCAATGACTCTGGTTGATCCATATGTGGTTTGTGGAAAGAACACACATGCAATTACTCTAGTGGATCCATATGTGGTTTGTGAGAAGAACACACAGGCAATGACATTAGTTTATCCATATGTGGGTTGTGAAAAGAACATACATGCAATGATTCTTGTGGATCCATGTGTGGTTTGTGAAAAGAACATACATGCAATGACTCTGGTGGATCCATATGTGGTTTGTGAAAAGAACACACATGCAATGACTCTGGTTGATCCATATGTGGTTCGTGAAATGAATATACATGCAATGACATTGGTGGATCCATATGTGGTTTGTGGAAAGAACACACATGCAATGACTATAGTGGATCCATATGTGGTTTGTGCAAAGGACACACATACAATGACTCTAGCGGATCCATATGTGGTTTGTGAAAAGAAAACAGATGCAATGACTCTACTCGATCATGTGGTTTGTGAAAAGAACACAAATGCAATGACTAGTGGATCCATATGTTGTTTGTGAAAAGAACATACATGTAATGACTCTAGTGGATCCATGTGTGCTTTGTGAAAAGAACAATCATGCAAGAACTCTGGTTGATCCATATGTGGTTCATGAAAGAACACACATGCAATGACATTGGTTGATCCATATGTGGTTTGTCATTAGAATAACATAGATGCAATGACTATAGTGGATCCATATGTGGTTTGTGAAAAGGACACACATGCAATGACATTGGTTGATCCATATGTGGTTTGTGGAAAGAACACACATGCAATTACATTGGTGAATCCATGTGGTTTGTGAGAAGAACACACATGCAATGACTCTAGTGGATCCATATGTGGTTTGTGAAAAGAACATACATGCAATGACTCTGGTGGATCCATGTGTGGTTTGTGAAAAGAATACACATGCAATGACATTGGTTGATCCATATGTTGTTTGTGAAAAGAACAAAACATGCAATATCTCGGGTTGATCCGTATGTGGTTCATGAAAAGATCACACATGCAATGACATTGGTTGATCCATATGTGGTTTCTCATTACAAGAACATACATGCAATGACAATAGTGGATCCATATGTGGTTTGTCAAAAGAACACACATGCAATGACATTGGTTGATCCATATGTGGTTTGTGGAAAGAACATACATGCAATGACTCTGGTGGATCCATGTGTGGTTTGAGAAAAGAACACACATGCAATGACTCTAGTGCTGGTTCTTGTATAAGAACACACATGCAATGAGTCTAGTGGGTCCATATGTGGTTTGTGGAAAGAACACATATGCAATGACATTGGTTGATCCATATGTGGTTTATGAAAAGAACACAGATGCAATGACTCTAGTGGATCCATACGTGGTTTGTGGAAAGAACATACATGCAATAGCATTGGTGGATCCATATGTGGTTCATGAAAAGAACACACATGAAATGACATTGGTTGATCATATGTGGTTGGTGGAAAGAACAGACATGCAATGACTCAGGTGGATCCATGTGTGGTTTGTGGAAAGAACACACATCCAATGACTCTAGTGATGGTTTTAGTATAAGAACACACATGAAATGACTCTAGTGGGTCCATATGTGGTTTGTGGAAAGAACACACAAGCAATTACATTGGTTGATCCATACGTGGTTTACAAAAGGAACACACATGCAATTAATCTAGTGGATCCATATGTGGTTTGTGGAAAGAACACATATGCAATGGCATTGGTGGATCCATATGTGGTTAATGAAAAGAACACACATGCAATGATATTGGTTGATCCATATGTGGTTTGTCAAAAGCACATACATGCAATGACTCTAGTGGATCCATGTGTGGTTTGTGGAAAGACCACACATGCAATGACATTGGTGGATCCATATTTGGTTTGTGGAAAGAACACACATGCAATGACATTGGTTGATCCATATGTGGTTTGTGAGGAGAACACACATGCAATCACTCTAGTGCTGGTTTTAGTATAAGAACACACATAGAATGACTCTAGTGGGTCCATATGTGGTTTATGGAAATAACACACTTGGAATGACATTGGTTGATCCATATGAGGTTTGTGAAATGAACACACATGCAATGACTCTAGTGGGTCCATATATGGTTTGCGGCAAGAACATACATGAAGTGACTGAAGTGGATCCATATGTGGTAGGTGAAAAGAACACTCATGCAATGACTCTAGTGGATCCATATGTGGTTTGTGAAAAGAACAAACATGCAAGAACTCTGGTTGATCCATATGTGGTTTGTGGAAAGAACACACATGCAATGACTCTAGGTGATCCATATGTGGTTTATCATTACAAGAACACACATGAAATGACTACAGTGGGTCCCTATGTGGTTTGTGGAAAGAACACGCATGCAATGACTCTGGTTGATCCATATGTGGTTTGTGGAAAGAACACACATGCAATTACTCTAGTGGATCCATATGTGGTTTGTGAGAAGAACACACAGGCAATGACATTAGTTTATCCATATTCGGGTTGTGAAAAGAACATACATGCAATGATTCTGGTGGATCCATGTGTGGTTTGTGAAAAGAACATACATGCAATGACTCTGGTGGATCCATATGTGGTTTGTGAAAAGAACACACATGCAATGACTCTGGTTGATCCATATGTGGTTTGTGAAAAGAATATACATGCAATGACATTGGTGGATCCATATGTGGTTCATGACAAGAACACACATGCAATGACATTGGTTGATCCATATGTGGTTTGTGGAAAGAATACCATGCAATGACTCTGGTGGATCCATGTGTGGTTTGTGAAAAGAACACACATGCAATGACTCTGGTTGTTCCATATGTGGTTTGTGAAAAGAACATACATGTAATGACATTGGTGGATCCATATGTGGTTCATGACAAGAACACACATGCAATGACTATAGTGGATCCATATGTGGTTACTGCAAAGAACACACATACAATGACCATAGTGGGTCCATATATGGTTTGTGAAAAGAACACACATGCAATGACTCTAGTGGATTATGTGGTTCGTGAAAAGAACACCAATGCAATGTCTCTAGTGGATCCATATGTGGTTTGTGAAAAGAACATACATGCAATGACTCTAGTTGATCCATATGTGGTTTGTGAAAAGAACAAACATGCAATGACTCTGGTTGATCCACATGTGGTTCATGTAAAGAACACACCTGTAATGACAATGGTTGATCCATATGTGGTTTGTGAAAAGAGCATACATGCAATGACTCTAGTGGATCCATGCGTGGTTTGTGAAAAGAACATACATGCAATGACTCTAGTGGATCCATGTGTGGTTTGTGAAAATAACAGACATCCAATGAATCTAGAGGATCCATGTGTGGTTTGTGGAAAGAACACACATGCAATGACGTTGGTTGATTTATATGTGGTTTGTGCAAAGAACACACATGAAATGACTCTAGTGGTTCCATGTGTGGTTTGCGAAAAGAGCACACATGCAATGACTCCGGTGGATCCATTTGTGGTTTGTGAGCAGAACACACATGCAATGACGTTGGTGGATCCATGTGTAGATTGTGGAAAGAATGCACATGCAATGACATTGGTGGATCCAGATGTGGTTTGTGGAAAGAACACACATGCAATGACTCTGGTGGATCCATATGTATTTTGTGACCAGAACAAACATGCAATGACTCTAGTGCTGGTTTTAGTATAAGAACACACATGAAATGACTCTAGTGGGTCCATATGTGGTTTGTGGAAAGAATACACATGCAATGACTCTGGTGGATCCATGTGTAGTTTGTGAAAAGAACACACATGCAATTACTCTGGGTGGATCCATTTGTGGTTTGTGAGGAGAACACACATGCAATGGCATTGGTGGATCCATGTGTGGTTTGTGGAAAGACCACACATGCAATGACATTGGTGGATCCATATTTGGTTTGTGGAAAGAACACACATGCAATGACTCTGGTGGATCCATATGTGGTTTGTGAGGAGAACACACATGCAATCACTCTAGTGCTGGTTTTAGTATAAGAACACACATACAATGACTCTAGTGGGTCCATATGTGGTTTATGGAAATAACACACTTGGAATGACATTGGTTGATCCATATGAGGTTTGTGAAATGAACACACATGCAATGACTCTAGTGGGTCCATATATGGTTTGCGGCAAGAACATACATGAAGTGACTGAAGTGGATCCATATGTGGTAGGTGAAAAGAACACTCATGCAATGACTCTAGTGGATCCATATGTGGTTTGTGAAAAGAACAAACATGCAAGAACTCTGGTTGATCCATATGTGGTTTGTGGAAAGAACACACATGCAATGACTCTAGGTGATCCATATGTGGTTTATCATTACAAGAACACACATGAAATGACTACAGTGGGTCCCTATGTGGTTTGTGGAAAGAACACGCATGCAATGACTCTGGTTGATCCATATGTGGTTTGTGGAAAGAACACACATGCAATTACTCTAGTGGATCCATATGTGGTTTGTGAGAAGAACACACAGGCAATGACATTAGTTTATCCATATGTGGGTTGTGAAAAGAACATACATGCAATGATTCTGGTGGATCCATGTGTGGTTTGTGAAAAGAACATACATGCAATGACTCTGGTGGATCCATATGTGGTTTGTGAAAAGAACACACATGCAATGACTCTGGTTGATCCATATGTGGTTTGTGAAAAGAATATAAATGCAATGACATTGGTGGATCCATATGTGGTTCATGACAAGAACACACATGCAATGACATTGGTTGATCCATATGTGGTTTGTGGAAAGAATACCATGCAATGACTCTGGTGGATCCATGTGTGGTTTGTGAAAAGAACACACATGCAATGACTCTGGTTGTTCCATATGTGGTTTGTGAAAAGAACATACATGTAATGACATTGGTGGATCCATATGTGGTTCATGACAAGAACACACATGCAATGACTATAGTGGATCCATATGTGGTTACTGCAAAGAACACACATACAATGACCATAGTGGGTCCATATATGGTTTGTGAAAAGAACACACATGCAATGACTCTAGTGGATTATGTGGTTCGTGAAAAGAACACCAATGCAATGTCTCTAGTGGATCCATATGTGGTTTGTGAAAAGAACATACATGCAATGACTCTAGTTGATCCATATGTGGTTTGTGAAAAGAACAAACATGCAATGACTCTGGTTGATCCACATGTGGTTCATGAAAGAACACACATGTAATGACATTGGTTGATCCATATGTGGTTTGTGAAAAGAGCATACATGCAATGACTCTAGTGGATCCATGCGTGGTTTGTGAAAAGAACATACATGCAATGACTCTAGTGGATCCATGTGTGGTTTGTGAAAATAACAGACATCCAATGAATCTAGAGGATCCATGTGTGGTTTGTGGAAAGAACACACATGCAATGACGTTGGTTGATTTATATGTGGTTTGTGCAAAGAACACACATGAAATGACTCTAGTGGTTCCATGTGTGGTTTGCGAAAAGAGCACACATGCAATGACTCCGGTGGATCCATTTGTGGTTTGTGAGCAGAACACACATGCAATGACGTTGGTGGATCCATGTGTAGATTGTGGAAAGAATGCACATGCAATGACATTGGTGGATCCAGATGTGGTTTGTGGAAAGAACACACATGCAATGACTCTGGTGGATCCATATGTATTTTGTGACCAGAACAAACATGCAATGACTCTAGTGCTGGTTTTAGTATAAGAACACACATGAAATGACTCTAGTGGGTCCATATGTGGTTTGTGGAAAGAATACACATGCAATGACTCTGGTGGATCCATGTGTAGTTTGTGAAAAGAACACACATGCAATTACTCTGGGTGGATCCATTTGTGGTTTGTGAGGAGAACACACATGCAATGGCATTGGTGGATCCATGTGTGGTTTGTGGAAAGACCACACATGCAATGACATTGGTGGATCCATATTTGGTTTGTGGAAAGAACACACATGCAATGACTCTGGTGGATCCATATGTGGTTTGTGAGGACAACACACATGCAATCACTCTAGTGCTGGTTTTAGTATAAGAACACACATACAATGACTCTAGTGGGTCCATATGTGGTTTATGGAAATAACACACTTGGAATGACATTGGTTGATCCATATGAGGTTTGTGAAATGAACACACATGCAATGACTCTAGTGGGTCCATATATGGTTTGCGGCAAGAACATACATGAAGTGACTGAAGTGGATCCATATGTGGTAGGTGAAAAGAACACTCATGCAATGACTCTAGTGGATCCATATGTGGTTTGTGAAAAGAACAAACATGCAAGAACTCTGGTTGATCCATATGTGGTTTGTGGAAAGAACACACATGCAATGACTCTAGGTGATCCATATGTGGTTTATCATTACAAGAACACACATGAAATGACTACAGTGGGTCCCTATGTGGTTTGTGGAAAGAACACGCATGCAATGACTCTGGTTGATCCATATGTGGTTTGTGGAAAGAACACACATGCAATTACTCTAGTGGATCCATATGTGGTTTGTGAGAAGAACACACAGGCAATGACATTAGTTTATCCATATGTGGGTTGTGAAAAGAACATACATGCAATGATTCTGGTGGATCCATGTGTGGTTTGTGAAAAGAACATACATGCAATGACTCTGGTGGATCCATATGTGGTTTGTGAAAAGAACACACATGCAATGACTCTGGTTGATCCATATGTGGTTTGTGAAAAGAATATAAATGCAATGACATTGGTGGATCCATATGTGGTTCATGACAAGAACACACATGCAATGACATTGGTTGATCCATATGTGGTTTGTGGAAAGAATACCATGCAATGACTCTGGTGGATCCATGTGTGGTTTGTGAAAAGAACACACATGCAATGACTCTGGTTGTTCCATATGTGGTTTGTGAAAAGAACATACATGTAATGACATTGGTGGATCCATATGTGGTTCATGACAAGAACACACATGCAATGACTATAGTGGATCCATATGTGGTTACTGCAAAGAACACACATACAATGACCATAGTGGGTCCATATATGGTTTGTGAAAAGAACACACATGCAATGACTCTAGTGGATTATGTGGTTCGTGAAAAGAACACCAATGCAATGTCTCTAGTGGATCCATATGTGGTTTGTGAAAAGAACATACATGCAATGACTCTAGTTGATCCATATGTGGTTTGTGAAAAGAACAAACATGCAATGACTCTGGTTGATCCACATGTGGTTCATGAAAGAACACACCTGTAATGACATTGGTTGATCCATATGTGGTTTGTGAAAAGAGCATACATGCAATGACTCTAGTGGATCCATGCGTGGTTTGTGAAAAGAACATACATGCAATGACTCTAGTGGATCCATGTGTGGTTTGTGAAAATAACAGACATCCAATGAATCTAGAGGATCCATGTGCGGTTTGTGGAAAGAACACACATGCAATGACGTTGGTTGATTTATATGTGGTTTGTGCAAAGAACACACATGAAATGACTCTAGTGGTTCCATGTGTGGTTTGCGAAAAGAGCACACATGCAATGACTCCGGTGGATCCATTTGTGGTTTGTGAGCAGAACACACATGCAATGACGTTGGTGGATCCATGTGTAGATTGTGGAAAGAATGCACATGCAATGACATTGGTGGATCCAGATGTGGTTTGTGGAAAGAACACACATGCAATGACTCTGGTGGATCCATATGTATTTTGTGACCAGAACAAACATGCAATGACTCTAGTGCTGGTTTTAGTATAAGAACACACATGAAATGACTCTAGTGGGTCCATATGTGGTTTGTGGAAAGAATACACATGCAATGACTCTGGTGGATCCATGTGTAGTTTGTGAAAAGAACACACATGCAATTACTCTGGGTGGATCCATTTGTGGTTTGTGAGGAGAACACACATGCAATGGCATTGGTGGATCCATGTGTGGTTTGTGGAAAGACCACACATGCAATGACATTGGTGGATCCATATTTGGTTTGTGGAAAGAACACACATGCAATGACTCTGGTGGATCCATATGTGGTTTGTGAGGAGAACACACATGCAATCACTCTAGTGCTGGTTTTAGTATAAGAACACACATACAATGACTCTAGTGGGTCCATATGTGGTTTATGGAAATAACACACTTGGAATGACATTGGTTGATCCATATGAGGTTTGTGAAATGAACACACATGCAATGACTCTAGTGGGTCCATATATGGTTTGCGGCAAGAACATACATGAAGTGACTGAAGTGGATCCATATGTGGTAGGTGAAAAGAACACTCATGCAATGACTCTAGTGGATCCATATGTGGTTTGTGAAAAGAACAAACATGCAAGAACTCTGGTTGATCCATATGTGGTTTGTGGAAAGAACACACATGCAATGACTCTAGGTGATCCATATGTGGTTTATCATTACAAGAACACACATGAAATGACTACAGTGGGTCCCTATGTGGTTTGTGGAAAGAACACGCATGCAATGACTCTGGTTGATCCATATGTGGTTTGTGGAAAGAACACACATGCAATTACTCTAGTGGATCCATATGTGGTTTGTGAGAAGAACACACAGGCAATGACATTAGTTTATCCATATGTGGGTTGTGAAAAGAACATACATGCAATGATTCTGGTGGATCCATGTGTGGTTTGTGAAAAGAACATACATGCAATGACTCTGGTGGATCCATATGTGGTTTGTGAAAAGAACACACATGCAATGACTCTGGTTGATCCATATGTGGTTTGTGAAAAGAATATAAATGCAATGACATTGGTGGATCCATATGTGGTTCATGACAAGAACACACATGCAATGACATTGGTTGATCCATATGTGGTTTGTGGAAAGAATACCATGCAATGACTCTGGTGGATCCATGTGTGGTTTGTGAAAAGAACACACATGCAATGACTCTGGTTGTTCCATATGTGGTTTGTGAAAAGAACATACATGTAATGACATTGGTGGATCCATATGTGGTTCATGACAAGAACACACATGCAATGACTATAGTGGATCCATATGTGGTTACTGCAAAGAACACACATACAATGACCATAGTGGGTCCATATATGGTTTGTGAAAAGAACACACATGCAATGACTCTAGTGGATTATGTGGTTCGTGAAAAGAACACCAATGCAATGTCTCTAGTGGATCCATATGTGGTTTGTGAAAAGAACATACATGCAATGACTCTAGTTGATCCATATGTGGTTTGTGAAAAGAACAAACATGCAATGACTCTGGTTGATCCACATGTGGTTCATGAAAGAACACACCTGTAATGACATTGGTTGATCCATATGTGGTTTGTGAAAAGAGCATACATGCAATGACTCTAGTGGATCCATGCGTGGTTTGTGAAAAGAACATACATGCAATGACTCTAGTGGATCCATGTGTGGTTTGTGAAAATAACAGACATCCAATGAATCTAGAGGATCCATGTGCGGTTTGTGGAAAGAACACACATGCAATGACGTTGGTTGATTTATATGTGGTTTGTGCAAAGAACACACATGAAATGACTCTAGTGGTTCCATGTGTGGTTTGCGAAAAGAGCACACATGCAATGACTCCGGTGGATCCATTTGTGGTTTGTGAGCAGAACACACATGCAATGACGTTGGTGGATCCATGTGTAGATTGTGGAAAGAATGCACATGCAATGACATTGCTGGATCCAGATGTGGTTTGTGGAAAGAACACACATGCAATGACTCTGGTGGATCCATATGTATTTTGTGACCAGAACAAACATGCAATGACTCTAGTGCTGGTTTTAGTATAAGAACACACATGAAATGACTCTAGTGGGTCCATATGTGGTTTGTGGAAAGAATACACATGCAATGACTCTGGTGGATCCATGTGTAGTTTGTGAAAAGAACACACATGCAATTACTCTGGGTGGATCCATTTGTGGTTTGTGAGGAGAACACACATGCAATGGCATTGGTGGATCCATGTGTGGTTTGTGGAAAGACCACACATGCAATGACATTGGTGGATCCATATTTGGTTTGTGGAAAGAACACACATGCAATGACTCTGGTGGATCCATATGTGGTTTGTGAGGAGAAACACACATGCAATCACTCTAGTGCTGGTTTAGTATAAGAACACACATACAATGACTCTAGTGGGTCCATATGTGGTTTATGGAAATAACACACTTGGAATGACATTGGTTGATCCATATGTGGTTTGTGAAATGAACACACATGCAATGACTCTAGTGGGTCCATATATGGTTTGCGGCAAGAACATACATGAAGTGACTGAAGTGGATCCATATGTGGTAGGTGAAAAGAACACTCATGCAATGACTCTAGTGGATCCATATGTGGTTTGTGAAAAGAACAAACATGCAAGAACTCTGGTTGATCCATATGTGGTTTGTGGAAAGAACACACATGCAATGACTCTAGGTGATCCATATGTGGTTTATCATTACAAGAACACACATGAAATGACTAAAGTGGGTCCCTATGTGGTTTGTGGAAAGAACACGCATGCAATGACTCTGGTTGATCCATATGTGGTTGTGGAAAGAACACACATGCAATTACTCTAGTGGATCCATATGTGGTTTGTGAGAAGAACACACAGGCAATGACATTAGTTATCCATATGTGGGTTGTGAAAAGAACATACATGCAATGATTCTGGTGGATCCATGTGTGGTTTGTGAAAAGAACATACATGCAATGACTCTGGTGGATCCATATGTGGTTTGTGAAAAGAACACACATGCA
>CAJUXJ010001871.1:0-14415 GCA_910589775.1 Avena eriantha | reverse complement strand
GGGGGGGGAGTTTCCACGTACAGATCCAGGATTTTACCAAGCGTTAACGCATGTCCGGGAAGGGGGGTCACAGCTGGGGCCTACGCATGGAACCTACAACCTTGCACCACTCTCACACACATGTGCTGGGGCACCATGCAAGTTTTCATGTGATTCCGACGCTCCGGTGGTCTTCCTCGGGCGAAACCCTACACCGGGGGCCCCGGATCGTCTACCCTATAGAAATCTCCGTACGAGGGTAGCCCGGTGGACCTTTTTGCTTGTTTTGTTTGTTTAGGACATATGTACATGGCGAGCAAAGTTTTGGCCCACTTTGCCACATTCTAGGCCCCGGTTGTCCCGCGGCGGGAGTTTCCACGTACTGATCTAGGATTTTACCAAGTGTTTAACGCATGTCCGGGAAGGGGGTAACACTGGGGCCTACGCATGGAACCTACCAACAATGCACCTCACTCACACACATGTGCTAGGGGCACATGCAATTTTCATGTGATTTCGATGCTTCGGTCTTCTTCTCCGGCGAAACCCTAGACCGGGGGCCCTAGATCGCTACCAATAGCAATCTCCGTACGAGGGTAGCCCAGTAGACCTTTATACTTGTTTTGGTTTGTTTATGACATATTACAATTGATATCAAAGGTTGGGCCCACTTTGCCTCATTCTAGGCTTCGGTTGTCCCGCGGCGGGAGTTTCCACTGTACAGATCCACGATTTGACTAAGCGTTACGCAATGTCTGCGAAGGGGGGGGTCCAACCTGGGGCCTAAGCATGGCACCTACCACCTTGACCTCTCTCATACACATGTGCTAGGGCACATGCAACTTTTCATGTGATTCGACGCTCCGGTGGTCTTCCTCCAGCGAAACCCTAGACCTAGCCCTGGATCGTCTACCCCTATAGCAATCTCCGTACGAGGGTATCCCTTTGAACCTTTCTACTTCTTTTGGTTTTTTAGGACACCTGCACGTGGAGATCAAATATTGGGCCCATTGCCACATTCTAGGCCCTGGTTGTCTAGCGGCGGGAGTTTCCACGTATAGATCCAGGATTTTACCAAGCGTTAATGCATGTCCGGGATGGGGTGTCACAACTTGGGGCCTACGCATGCACCTACCAACCTTGCACCCACTCTCACACACATGTGCTAGGGGCACATGCAAGTTTCATGTGATTGCGACGCTCCGGTGTTCTTCCTCCAGCAAAACCCTAGACCAGGGGCAACCGGATCGTCTACCCCTATACAATCTCCGTACGAGGGTAGCCCGGTGGACCTTTCTACTTGTTTTGGTTGTTTAGGACATATGTACATGGAGAGCAAAGTTTGGGCCCACTTTGCCACATTCTAGGCCCCGGTTGTCTCGCGACGAGATTTTCCACGTACAGATCCCGGATTTTTACCAAGCGTTAACGCATGTACGGGAAGGGGGGTTACATCTAGGGCCTACGCATGGCACCTACCAATCTTGCACCACTCTCATAGACATGTCCTTGGTGCACATGCAAGTTTCATGTGATTCCGACTCTCCGATGGTCCTTCCTCTTGGCGAAACCCTAGACCAGGGGCCCCGGATCGTCTACCCCTATAGCAATCTCCGTACGAGGGTAACCCGGTGGACCTTTCTACTTGTTTGGTTTGTTTAGGACATATTTACATGGAGAGCAAAGGTTGGGGCCAACTTCTGCCACATTCTAGGCCCCGGTTTTCCCGCGGCGGGATTTTCCACGTACAGATCAGGATTTTACCAAGCGTTAACGCATGTCCGGGAAGGAGGGTCACACCTGGGGTCTACGAATGGCACCTACCAACCTTTCACCACGCTCACACACATGTTCTAGGGGCACATGCAAGTTTTCATGTGATTCCGATGCTCCGGTGGTCTTCCTCCGGCGAAACCCTAGACCGGGGGACCCCGGGTCGTCTACCCCTAGAGCAATCTCCGTACGAGGGTAACCCGGTGGACCTTTCTACTTTTTTGGTTTGTTTAGGACATATGTACATGGAGAGCAAAGGTTGGGCCCACTTTGCCACATTCTAGGCCCCGGTTGTCATCTGGCGTGAGTTTCCACGTACATGTCCATGATTTTATCAAGCGTTAACGCATGTTCGGGAAGGTGGTCACACCTGGGGCCTACGCATGGCACATACCAACCTTTCACACCACTCTCACACACATGTGCTAGGGGCACATGCAAGTTTTCGTGTGATTCCTCCGACGCTCCGGTGGTCTTCCTCCGGCGAAACCATAGACAGGGGCCGCCGGATCATCTACCCCTATAGCAATATCCGTACGAGGGTAGCCCGGTAGACCTTTCTACTTGTTTTGTTTTTTTGGACATATGTACAAGGAGCGCAAAGGATGGGCCCACTTTGCCACATTCTAGGCCCTGGTTGTCCAGCGGCGGGAGTTTCCATGTAGAGATCATGGATTTTACCAAGCGTTAACGCATGTCCGGGAAGGGGTGTCACACCTGGGGCCTACGACTGGCACATACCAACCATTCACCACTCTTACACACATGTGCTAGGGGCACATGCAAGATTTCATGTGATTCCGACGCTCCGGTGGTCTTCCTCGGGCGAAACCCTAGACCGGGGGCCCCGGATCGTCTACCTCTATAGAAATCTCCGTACGAGGGTAGCCCGGTGGACCTTTCTGCTTGTTTTGGTTTGTTTAGGACATATGTACATGGAGAGCAAAGTTTGGCCCACTTCGCCACATTCTAGGCCCCGGTTGTCCCGCGGCGGGGAGTTTCCACGTACTGATCCAGGATTTTACCAAGTGTTAACGCATGTCCGGGAAGGGG
Source organism: Avena eriantha (assembly GCA_910589775.1). NCBI lineage: Eukaryota > Viridiplantae > Streptophyta > Magnoliopsida > Poales > Poaceae > Avena > Avena eriantha. The sequence goes on along the minus strand of CAJUXJ010001871.1, from coordinate 11,610 downwards.
GGTAACACCTGGGGCCTACGCATGGAACCTACCAACCCTTGCACCAGTCTCGCACACATTTGGTATGGGCACATGCAAATTTTCATGTGATTCCGACGCTCTGGTGGTCTTCCTCCGGCGAAACCCTAGACCGGGGCCCCCGGATCGTCTACCCCTATAGCAATATCCGTACGAGGCTAGCTCGGTGGACCTTTCTACTTGTTTTGGATTGTTTAGGACATATGGACATGGATAGCAAAGGTTGGGCCCACTTTTCCACATTCTAGGCCCCGGTTGTCCCGCGGCGGGTGTTTCCATGTACAGATCCAAGATTTTAGCAAGCGTTAACGCATGTCCGGGAAGGGGGTCACACCTGGGGCCTACGCATGGCACCTACCAACCTTGCACCACTCTCACACACATGTGCTATGGTCACATGCAAGTTTTCGTGTGATTCCGAGCGCGGTAGACCTTTATACTTGTTTTGGTTTGTTTAGGACATATGTACATTCATATCAAAGGTTGGGCCAACTTTGCCACATTCTAGGCTTTGGTTGTCCCGCGGCGGGAGTTTCCATATACAAATCCAGTATTTTACCAAGCGTTAATGCATGTCCGGGAAGGGGTGTCACCCCTGAGGCCTATGCATGCCACCTACCAACCTTTCACCACTCTCACACACATGTGCTAGGCGCACATGCAAGTTTTCATGTGATTCCGATGCTCCGGTGGTCTTCCTCCGGCAAAACCCTAGACCGGGGGCCCCGGATCGTCTACCCCTATAGCAATCTCCGTACGAGGGTAGCCCTGTGGACCTTTCTACTTATTTTGGTTTGTGTAGGACATATGTACATGGAGAGCAAAGGTTGGGCCCACTTTGCCACATTCTACGCCGTAGTTGTCCAGCTACAGGAGTTTCCACATACAGATCCAAGATTTTACCAAGCGTTAACGCATGTCCGGGAAGGGGGTCACACCTGGGGCCTACACATGGCACCTACCAACCTTACACCACTCTCACACACATGTGCTAGGGGCACACACAAGTTTTCATGTGATTCCGACTCTCCGATGGTCTTCCTCTAGCAAAACCCTAGACCAGGGGCCCTGGATCGTCTACACCTATAGCAATCTTCGTACGAGGGTAAGATGGTGGACCTTTCTACTTGTTTAGGTTTGTTTAGGACATATGTACATGGAGAGAAAAGTTTGGGCCCACTCTGACACATTCTAGGCCCCAGTTGTCCCGCGATGGGAGTTTCCACGTACAGATCTAGGATTTTACCAACCGTTAACGTATGTCCGGGAAGGAGGGTCACACCTAGCGCCTACGCATGGCACCTACCAACCTTTCACCACTCTCACACACATGTTCTAGGGGCACATGCAAGTTTTCATGTGATTCCGAGGCTCCGGTGGTCTTCCTCTAGTGAAACCCTAGATCGGGGGCCCCGGATCGTCTACTCCTATAGCAATGTCCGTACGATGGTATCCATGTGGACCTTTCTACTTGTTTTGGTTTGTTTGGGACATATGTACATGGAGAGCAAAGTTTGGGCCCACTTTGCCACATTCTAGGCCCCGGTTGTCCTGCAGCGGGACTTTCCACGTATTGATCCAGGATTTTACCAAGCGTTAACGCATGTCCGTGAAAGGGTGTCACACCTGGGGCCTACGCATGGCACGCACCAACCTTGCACCACTCTCACACACATGTGCTACGGGCACATGCAGGTTTTCATGTGATTCCGACGCTCCGGTGGTATTCCTCCGGCGAAACCCTAGACCGGAGGGCCCCAGATTGTCTACCCCTATAGCAATCTCTGTACGAGGGTAGCCCGGTCGACCTTTCTACTTGTTTTGGTTTTTTTAGGACATATGTACATTGATAGCAAAGGTTGGGCCCACTTTTCCACATTCTAGGGTTTCATTCTCTCGCGGCGGGAGTTTCCACATACTGATCCAGGATTTTACCAAGCGTTAACGCATGTCCGGAAAGGGGGGTCACACCTGGGGCCTACGCATGGCACCTACCAACCTTGCACCACTCTCACACACATGTGCTAGGGGCACATGCAAGTTTTCATGTTATTCCGATGCTTCGGTGGTGTTCCTCCGAGCAAAACCTTAGACCAGGGGTCCCGGATCGTCTACCCCTATAGCAATCTCCGTACGAGGGTAGCCCGGTGGACCTTTCTACTTGTTTTGGTTTAGTTTAGGACATATGTACATGGAGAGCAAAGTTTGGGCCACTTTTCCACATTCTAGGCCCCGGTTGTCTTGCAGCGGGAGTTTCCACGTACTGATCCAGGATTTACCAAGCGTTAACGCATGTCCGGGAAGGGGGGGTCACAGCTGGGGCCTACGCATGGAACCTACCAACCTTGCACCACTCTCACACACATGTGCTAGGGGCACATGCAAGTTTTCATGCGATTCCGACGCTCTATTGGTGTCTTCGGGCGAAACCCTACACCGGGGCCCCGGATCGTCTACCCCTATAGAATCTCCGGTACGAGGGTAGCCCGGTGGACCCTTTTGCTTGTTTTGGTTTGTTTAGGACATATGTACATGGCGAGCAAAGTTTTGGCCCACTTTGCCACATTCTAGGCCCCGGTTGTCCCGCGGCGGGAGTTTCCACGTACTGATCTAGGATTTTACCAAGTGTTAACGCATGTCCGGGAAGGGGGTAACACCTGGGGCCTACGCATGGAACCTACCAACAATGCACCTCACTCACACACATGTGCTAGGGGCACATGCAATTTTTCATGTGATTTCGATGCTTCGGTCTTCTTCCTCCGGCGAAACCCTAGACCGGGGGCCCTAGATCGTCTACCCATATAGCAATCTCCGTACGAGGGTAGCCCAGTAGACCTTTATACTTGTTTTGGTTTGTTTAGGACATATTTACATTGATATCAAAGGTTGGGCCCACTTTGCCTCATTCTAGGCTTCGGTTGTCCCGCGGCGGGAGTTTCCACGTACAGATCCACGATTTGACTAAGCGTTAACGCATGTCTGCGAAGGGGGGTCACACCTGGGGCCTACGCATGGCACCTACCAACCTTGAACCTCTCTCATACACATGTGCTAGGGGCACATGCAACTTTTCATGTGATTCCGACGCTCCGGTGGTCTTCCTCCAGCGAAACCCTAGACCTAGCCCTGGATCGTCTACCCCTATAGCAATCTCCGTACGAGGGTATCCCTTTGAACCTTTCTACTTCTTTTGGTTTTTTAGGACACATGCACGTGGAGATCAAATATTGGGCCCAATTTGCCACATTCTAGGCCCTGGTTGTCTAGCGGCGGGAGTTTCCACGTATAGATCCAGGATTTTACCAAGCGTTAATGCATGTCCGGGATGGGGTGTCACACTTGGGGCCTACGCATGGCACCTACCAACCTTGCACCACTCTCACACACATGTGCTAGGGGCACATGCAAGTTTTCATGTGATTGCGACGCTCCGGTGGTCTTCCTCCAGCAAAACCCTAGACCAGGGGCACCGGATCGTCTACCCCTATAACAATCTCCGTACGAGGGTAGCCCGGTGGACCTTTCTACTTGTTTTGGTTTGTTTAGGACATATGTACATGGAGAGCAAAGTTTGGGCCCACTTTGCCACATTCTAGGCCCCGGTTGTCTCGCGACGAGATTTTCCACGTACAGATCCCGGATTTTACCAAGCGTTAACGCATGTACGGGAAGGGGGGTTACATCTAGGGCCTACGCATGGCACCTACCAATCTTGCACCACTCTCATAGACATGTCCTTGGGGCACATGCAAGTTTTCATGTGATTCCGACTCTCCGATGGTCTTCCTCTGGCGAAACCCTAGACCAGGGGCCCCGGATCGTCTACCCCTATAGCAATCTCCGTACGAGGGTAACCCGGTGGACCTTTCTACTTGTTTTGGTTTGTTTAGGACATATTTACATGGAGAGCAAAGGTTGGGCCAACTCTGCCACATTCTAGGCCCCGGTTTTCCCGCGGCGGGAGTTTCCACGTACAGATCAAGGATTTTACCAAGCGTTAACGCATGTCCGGGAAGGAGGGTCACACCTGGGGTCTACGAATGGCACCTACCAACCTTTCACCACGCTCACACACATGTTCTAGGGGCACATGCAAGTTTTCATGTGATTCCGATGCTCCGGTGGTCTTCCTCCGGCGAAACCCTAGACCGGGGGACCCCGGGTCGTCTACCCCTAGAGCAATCTCCGTACGAGGGTAACCCGGTGGACCTTTCTACTTTTTTGGTTTGTTTAGGACATATGTACATGGAGAGCAAAGGTTGGGCCCACTTTGCCACATTCTAGGCCCCGGTTGTCATCTGGCGTGAGTTTCCACGTACATGTCCATGATTTTATCAAGCGTTAACGCATGTTCGGGAAGGTGGTCACACCTGGGGCCTACGCATGGCACATACCAACCTTTCACCACTCTCACACACATGTGCTAGGGGCACATGCAAGTTTTCGTGTGATTCCTCCGACGCTCCGGTGGTCTTCCTCCGGCGAAACCATAGACAGGGGCCGCCGGATCATCTACCCCTATAGCAATATCCGTACGAGGGTAGCCCGGTAGACCTTTCTACTTGTTTTTGTTTTTTTGGACATATGTACAAGGAGCGCAAAGGATGGGCCCACTTTGCCACATTCTAGGCCCTGGTTGTCCAGCGGCGGGAGTTTCCATGTAGAGATCATGGATTTTACCAAGCGTTAACGCATGTCCGGGAAGGGGTGTCACACCTGGGGCCTACGACTGGCACATACCAACCATTCACCACTCTTACACACATGTGCTAGGGGCACATGCAAGATTTCATGTGATTCCGACGCTCCGGTGGTCTTCCTCGGGCGAAACCCTAGACCGGGGGCCCCGGATCGTCTACCTCTATAGAAATCTCCGTACGAGGGTAGCCCGGTGGACCTTTCTGCTTGTTTTGGTTTGTTTAGGACATATGTACATGGAGAGCAAAGTTTGGCCCACTTCGCCACATTCTAGGCCCCGGTTGTCCCGCGGCGGGAGTTTCCACGTACTGATCCAGGATTTTACCAAGTGTTAACGCATGTCCGGGAAGGGGGGTAACACCTGGGGCCTACGCATGGAACCTACCAACCCTTGCACCAGTCTCGCACACATTTGGTATGGGCACATGCAAATTTTCATGTGATTCCGACGCTCTGGTGGTCTTCCTCCGGCGAAACCCTAGACCGGGGCCCCCGGATCGTCTACCCCTATAGCAATATCCGTACGAGGCTAGCTCGGTGGACCTTTCTACTTGTTTTGGATTGTTTAGGACATATGGACATGGATAGCAAAGGTTGGGCCCACTTTTCCACATTCTAGGCCCCGGTTGTCCCGCGGCGGGTGTTTCCATGTACAGATCCAAGATTTTAGCAAGCGTTAACGCATGTCCGGGAAGGGGGTCACACCTGGGGCCTACGCATGGCACCTACCAACCTTGCACCACTCTCACACACATGTGCTATGGTCACATGCAAGTTTTCGTGTGATTCCGAGCGCGGTAGACCTTTATACTTGTTTTGGTTTGTTTAGGACATATGTACATTCATATCAAAGGTTGGGCCAACTTTGCCACATTCTAGGCTTTGGTTGTCCCGCGGCGGGAGTTTCCATATACAAATCCAGTATTTTACCAAGCGTTAATGCATGTCCGGGAAGGGGTGTCACCCCTGAGGCCTATGCATGCCACCTACCAACCTTTCACCACTCTCACACACATGTGCTAGGCGCACATGCAAGTTTTCATGTGATTCCGATGCTCCGGTGGTCTTCCTCCGGCAAAACCCTAGACCGGGGGCCCCGGATCGTCTACCCCTATAGCAATCTCCGTACGAGGGTAGCCCTGTGGACCTTTCTACTTATTTTGGTTTGTGTAGGACATATGTACATGGAGAGCAAAGGTTGGGCCCACTTTGCCACATTCTACGCCGTAGTTGTCCAGCTACAGGAGTTTCCACATACAGATCCAAGATTTTACCAAGCGTTAACGCATGTCCGGGAAGGGGGTCACACCTGGGGCCTACACATGGCACCTACCAACCTTACACCACTCTCACACACATGTGCTAGGGGCACACACAAGTTTTCATGTGATTCCGACTCTCCGATGGTCTTCCTCTAGCAAAACCCTAGACCAGGGGCCCTGGATCGTCTACACCTATAGCAATCTTCGTACGAGGGTAAGATGGTGGACCTTTCTACTTGTTTAGGTTTGTTTAGGACATATGTACATGGAGAGAAAAGTTTGGGCCCACTCTGACACATTCTAGGCCCCAGTTGTCCCGCGATGGGAGTTTCCACGTACAGATCTAGGATTTTACCAACCGTTAACGTATGTCCGGGAAGGAGGGTCACACCTAGCGCCTACGCATGGCACCTACCAACCTTTCACCACTCTCACACACATGTTCTAGGGGCACATGCAAGTTTTCATGTGATTCCGAGGCTCCGGTGGTCTTCCTCTAGTGAAACCCTAGATCGGGGGCCCCGGATCGTCTACTCCTATAGCAATGTCCGTACGATGGTATCCATGTGGACCTTTCTACTTGTTTTGGTTTGTTTGGGACATATGTACATGGAGAGCAAAGTTTGGGCCCACTTTGCCACATTCTAGGCCCCGGTTGTCCTGCAGCGGGACTTTCCACGTATTGATCCAGGATTTTACCAAGCGTTAACGCATGTCCGTGAAAGGGTGTCACACCTGGGGCCTACGCATGGCACGCACCAACCTTGCACCACTCTCACACACATGTGCTACGGGCACATGCAGGTTTTCATGTGATTCCGACGCTCCGGTGGTATTCCTCCGGCGAAACCCTAGACCGGGGGCCCCAGATTGTCTACCCCTATAGCAATCTCTGTACGAGGGTAGCCCGGTCGACCTTTCTACTTGTTTTGGTTTTTTTAGGACATATGTACATTGATAGCAAAGGTTGGGCCCACTTTTCCACATTCTAGGGTTTCATTCTCTCGCGGCGGGAGTTTCCACATACTGATCCAGGATTTTACCAAGCGTTAACGCATGTCCGGAAAGGGGGGTCACACCTGGGGCCTACGCATGGCACCTACCAACCTTGCACCACTCTCACACACATGTGCTAGGGGCACATGCAAGTTTTCATGTTATTCCGATGCTCCGGTGGTATTCCTCCGGCGAAACCCTAGACGGGGGGGGCCCGTATCGTCTACCCCTATAGCAATCTCCGTACGAGGGCAGCCCGGTGGACCTTTCTACTTGTTTTCATTTGTTTAGGACATATGTACATGTATAGTAAAGTTTGGGCCCACTTTGCCACATTCTAGGCCCCGGTTGTCCCCCGACGGGAGTTTCCACGTACAGATCCAGGATTTTACCAAGCGTTAATGCATGTCCAGGAATGGGGCCTACGCATGGAACCTACCAACCATTCACAACACTCACACACATGTGCTTGGGGCCCATGCAAGTTTTCATGTGATTCCGACGCTCCGGTGGTCTTCCCCTAGCGAAACCCTACACCGGGGGCCCCGGATCGTCTACCCCTATAGAAATCTCCGTACGAGGGTAGCCCGGTGGACCTTTTTGCTTGTTTTGGTTTGTTTAGGACATATGTACATGGCGAGCAAAGTTTTGGCCCACTTTGCCACATTCTAGGCCCCGGTTGTCCCGCGGCGGGAGTTTCCACGTACTGATCTAGGATTTTACCAAGTGTTAACGCATGTCCGGGAAGGGGGTAACACCTGGGGCCTACGCATGGAACCTACCAACAATGCACCTCACTCACACACATGTGCTAGGGGCACATGCAATTTTTCATGTGATTTCGATGCTTCGGTCTTCTTCCTCCGGCGAAACCCTAGACCGGGGGCCCTAGATCGTCTACCCATATAGCAATCTCCGTACGAGGGTAGCCCAGTAGACCTTTATACTTGTTTTGGTTTGTTTAGGACATATTTACATTGATATCAAAGGTTGGGCCCACTTTGCCTCATTCTAGGCTTCGGTTGTCCCGCGGCGGGAGTTTCCACGTACAGATCCACGATTTGACTAAGCGTTAACGCATGTCTGCGAAGGGGGGTCACACCTGGGGCCTACGCATGGCACCTACCAACCTTGAACCTCTCTCATACACATGTGCTAGGGGCACATGCAACTTTTCATGTGATTCCGACGCTCCGGTGGTCTTCCTCCAGCGAAACCCTAGACCTAGCCCTGGATCGTCTACCCCTATAGCAATCTCCGTACGAGGGTATCCCTTTGAACCTTTCTACTTCTTTTGGTTTTTTAGGACACATGCACGTGGAGATCAAATATTGGGCCCAATTTGCCACATTCTAGGCCCTGGTTGTCTAGCGGCGGGAGTTTCCACGTATAGATCCAGGATTTTACCAAGCGTTAATGCATGTCCGGGATGGGGTGTCACACTTGGGGCCTACGCATGGCACCTACCAACCTTGCACCACTCTCACACACATGTGCTAGGGGCACATGCAAGTTTTCATGTGATTGCGACGCTCCGGTGGTCTTCCTCCAGCAAAACCCTAGACCAGGGGCACCGGATCGTCTACCCCTATAACAATCTCCGTACGAGGGTAGCCCGGTGGACCTTTCTACTTGTTTTGGTTTGTTTAGGACATATGTACATGGAGAGCAAAGTTTGGGCCCACTTTGCCACATTCTAGGCCCCGGTTGTCTCGCGACGAGATTTTCCACGTACAGATCCCGGATTTTACCAAGCGTTAACGCATGTACGGGAAGGGGGGTTACATCTAGGGCCTACGCATGGCACCTACCAATCTTGCACCACTCTCATAGACATGTCCTTGGGGCACATGCAAGTTTTCATGTGATTCCGACTCTCCGATGGTCTTCCTCTGGCGAAACCCTAGACCAGGGGCCCCGGATCGTCTACCCCTATAGCAATCTCCGTACGAGGGTAACCCGGTGGACCTTTCTACTTGTTTTGGTTTGTTTAGGACATATTTACATGGAGAGCAAAGGTTGGGCCAACTCTGCCACATTCTAGGCCCCGGTTTTCCCGCGGCGGGAGTTTCCACGTACAGATCAAGGATTTTACCAAGCGTTAACGCATGTCCGGGAAGGAGGGTCACACCTGGGGTCTACGAATGGCACCTACCAACCTTTCACCACGCTCACACACATGTTCTAGGGGCACATGCAAGTTTTCATGTGATTCCGATGCTCCGGTGGTCTTCCTCCGGCGAAACCCTAGACCGGGGGCCCCGGGTCGTCTACCCCTAGAGCAATCTCCGTACGAGGGTAACCCGGTGGACCTTTCTACTTTTTTGGTTTGTTTAGGACATATGTACATGGAGAGCAAAGGTTGGGCCCACTTTGCCACATTCTAGGCCCCGGTTGTCATCTGGCGTGAGTTTCCACGTACATGTCCATGATTTTATCAAGCGTTAACGCATGTTCGGGAAGGTGGTCACACCTGGGGCCTACGCATGGCACATACCAACCTTTCACCACTCTCACACACATGTGCTAGGGGCACATGCAAGTTTTCGTGTGATTCCTCCGACGCTCCGGTGGTCTTCCTCCGGCGAAACCATAGACAGGGGCCGCCGGATCATCTACCCCTATAGCAATATCCGTACGAGGGTAGCCCGGTAGACCTTTCTACTTGTTTTTGTTTTTTGGACATATGTACAAGGAGCGCAAAGGATGGGCCCACTTTGCCACATTCTAGGCCCTGGTTGTCCAGCGGCGGGAGTTTCCATGTAGAGATCATGGATTTTACCAAGCGTTAACGCATGTCCGGGAAGGGGTGTCACACCTGGGGCCTACGACTGGCACATACCAACCATTCACCACTCTTACACACACATGTGCTAGGGGCACATGCAAGATTTCATGTGATTCCGACGCTCCGGTGGTCTTCCTCGGGCGAAACCCTAGACCGGGGGCCCCGGATCGTCTACCTCTATAGAAATCTCCGTACGAGGGTAGCCCGGTGGACCTTTCTGCTTGTTTTGGTTTGTTTAGGACATATGTACATGGAGAGCAAAGTTTGGCCCACTTCGCCACATTCTAGGCCCCGGTTGTCCCGCGGCGGGAGTTTCCACGTACTGATCCAGGATTTTACCAAGTGTTAACGCATGTCCGGGAAGGGGGGTAACACCTGGGGCCTACGCATGGAACCTACCAACCCTTGCACCAGTCTCGCACACATTTGGTATGGGCACATGCAAATTTTCATGTGATTCCGACGCTCTGGTGGTCTTCCTCCGGCGAAACCCTAGACCGGGGCCCCCGGATCGTCTACCCCTATAGCAATATCCGTACGAGGCTAGCTCGGTGGACCTTTCTACTTGTTTTGGATTGTTTAGGACATATGGACATGGATAGCAAAGGTTGGGCCCACTTTTCCCACATTCTAGGCCCAGGTTGTCCCGCGGCGGGTGTTTCCATGTACAGATCCAAGATTTTAGCAAGCGTTAACGCATGTCCCGGGAAGGGGGTCACACCTGGGGCCTACGCATGGCACCTACCAACCTTGCACCACTCTCACACACATGTGCTATGGTCACATGCAAGTTTTCGTGTGATTCCGAGCGCGGTAGACCTTTATACTTGTTTTGGTTTGTTTCAGGACATATGTACATTCATATCAAAGGTTGGGCCAACTTTGGCCACATTCTAGGCTTTGGTTGTCCCGCGGCGGGATGTGGAGTTTCCATATACAAATCCAGTATTTTACCAAGCGTTAATGCATGTCCGGGAAGGGGTGTCACACCTGAGGCCTATGCATGCCACCAATACCAACCTTTCACCACTCTCACACACATGTGCTAGGCGCACATGCAAGTTTTCATGTGATTCCGATGCTCCGGTGGTCTTCCTCCGGCAAAAACCCTAGACCGGGGGCCCCGGATCGTCTACCCCTATAGCAATCTCCGTCCGAGGGTAGCCCTGTGGACCTTTCTACTTATTTTGGTGGTGTAGGACATATGTACATGGAGAGCAAAGGTTGGGCCCACTTTGCCACATTCTACGCCGTAGTTGTCCAGCTACAGGAGTTTTTCCACATACAGATCCAAGATTTTTACCAGCGTTAACGCATGTCCGGGAAGGGGGTCACCCTGGGGCCTACACATGGCACCTACCAACCTACACCACTCTCAAACAATGTGCTAGGGGCACACACAAGTTTTCATGTGATCCCGACTCTCCGATGGTCTTCCTCTAGCAAAACCCTAGACCAGGGGCCCTGGATGTCTACAACTTAGCAAATCTTAGTACGAGGGTAAGATGGTGGACCTTTCTACTTTGTTAGGTTGTTTAGGACATATGTACATCGGAGAGAAAAGTTTGGGCCCACTCTGACACATTCTAGGCCCCAGTTGTCCCGCGATGGGAGTTTCCACGTACAGATCTAGGATTTTACCACCGTTAACGTATGTCCGGGAAGGAGGTCACACCTAGCGCCTACGCATGGCACCTACCAACCTTTCACCACTCTCACACACATGTTCTAGGGGCACATGCAAGTTTTCATGTGATTCCGAGGACTCCGGTGTAGCTGTCCTACTCCAGTGAAACCAAGCGTTACGCATGTCCTGGGGGACCCACGGATCCGTGCTAACATCCT
>CAJUXJ010001870.1:0-30632 GCA_910589775.1 Avena eriantha | reverse complement strand
AACACCATATGATCCTAGTGTGCGAATCCGAAAGTTTGAAGGCACAGGTAAGGATCAGCTGAGATATTCTCAGATCATTGGTTCACTCATGTATCTAGCTAGCGCTACAAGGCCTGACATCACGTTTGCTGTGTGCAAACTGAGCCGGTTTGTTTCTAATCCGGGTGATGATCATTGGCGTGCTGTTGAAGAATTATGCGTATCTGAAAGGTACTATGAACTACGGACTTCACTATACCGGGCAACCGTCAGTACTTGAAGGGTATTGTGATGCGAATTGGATCTCTGATGCTGATGAGATGAAAGCCACAACGGGGTATGTGTTTACTCTTGGAGGTGGTGCTGTTTCCTGGAAGTCTTGCAAGCAAACGATCCTAACGAGATCGACAATGGAAGCAGAATTAACAGCATTAGACACATCTGGTGTCGAAGCAGGATGGCTTCGAGATCTTTGATGGACCTGCCAGTGGTTGAAAAGCCAGTACCGGCTATTCTTATGAACTGTGACAATCAAACTGTAATTGTCAAGGTAAAAAGTTCAAAGGACAACAAGCAGTCCAACAAACACATAAGAATGAGATTAAAAGCTGTCAGAACTTTAAGAAACTCCGGAGTGATAGGAGTGATTAGCATTGGATTATATCCAGTCGGCTAAGAATCTGGCAGATCCTTTACTAAAGGCTATCACGTGTTGTGATAGAAAATGCATCGAGGGAGATGGGAATAAGACCCACATGAGTTGCCATGGTAGTAGTAACCCACCTATGTGATCGGAGATCCCGTGAAGTAGGATCTGGGAAAACAAGCTAGTGGTTAACTGAGGGAGTAGAGAGTAGTTTACTAACCCACTCCGCTGGATATACAGTACTCTCAGAAACTGTATGGCAGGTTGATTTTTGTCTTAATGTGTTCCAAAGCTTCTATAAGCAAGATGCTATCCTACAGAGCGATCTTTGGAGGAACACACCTATGTGAGCCCGACTGCTGGTCACAGTCTATGAGATTGGGGTGTTCTCTAGTAGCTCATGAATAGGCCAGGAGTATGACTAATATGCTCCACCCGAGGGTCATCCTTCGGCAGCCTAGTACTGGTAAGACTTTTAGTGAAACTCCTTTACGCCAAACTGACAATTCAAGGCATAGTCCATTGCTCAGTTGTAAAGAAGTGTAGCTATTTGTTCTAGGTGGATGTTCAACCCTAACAGGTCTCCACTGAAAATACCGGTATATCAAAACAGTGTTGGGAACAGAGGACAATACCATGGGCCTTAGGGATCTGGTGGGGGATTGTTGAAATATAGGGTGGGCTCTAGGCCCATCTAACAATCTGAAAAATCCCTAAGGGCCCATTCATGCTTGGCAAGGCAAGTGGGAGGGAGTTAGTCCCACATCGCTAGTGGAGAGACATGAGCACCAACATATAAGGTGAGCTCTTCTACCATTTGCATGTGGTGTGAGAAGAAGAAGAGGAGCTCCACACGCGCGCTCCTCCTCCGACGCACGCACGCACGCCTCGCCACGCCACGCCTCGCCTCGTCACGACGCGCGCGCGCGCGGGGGTTGCGGGAATCTCGCCGAGCCGATGTGTTCTTTTTGTCGCACGGAAACGGGATACAAACGGTTGTAACTGAAATGCTAATGAGGCTTTAAACGTTTTGTCTTAAGTGCTGGCGTTACTAGTACTTTATTACAGGCGTTTCAGTCTTTCATTGCGGGCGTTTCTTTCCGTTGAACCGTCCTGGCGTGTGCCTATATATGGAGAAGGTCGTCCTCTCCGGGAGACACAGAACAGAACCATCTGCCTCCGCCCCTTGTCGTTCCTCTCACTGCTGCTGCCTCCGGTGATCCCACCCCGTCCGCTGCGTACACGGCTGACGGGTGAGCAGGCCTCCGAAACCACGCCCTCTCGAGATCCTGTACGGGAGAGGGGCGATTAGGTTTTTGGGGAGCGTCTCCTACGCGACTGCTCGCCAATCTTCGACTGCTTCCACTACATCAACGCTTTCTTCATCGCCATGGCTACCATTGGTGATCCGGCTGCCACTGGGAATAGGACAGCCGACGAGGCTACCGCTTCTGCTGCCGCGCGACCGCTGCTGCTTCGGCCAATTGGCCTACTGGAGGGTACTACATGCTTATCCCTCTTCTGCTAATTTCGATGTGCATAGTACTAGTGATTTCTGTAGATGTCTCTACGATTTGTCTAGTACTGCATGGTTACATAATTAAGTATCAGCGTGTCCACATAATGTTCATGATTTATTCCTGGATTAATATAATCGGAAAAATGCCTAGATTCCTAACAATCCAAAACCTAATATGTGTAGGCATTTTTCGATTCAAGGTTTTGCTGCTGCACTGAAACCTGCCCCGTTTACGGGGACGTACTTTAAGCGTTGGCAGACCAAAACCACCTTATGGCTCACGGCGATGAACGTGTTCTGGGTCGCCGGCGTCACTCCCACTGGAACGATTGCTCCTGATCAGGAGAAGGCGTTTACGGAGGCCACCGTCGTCTTTGTTGGAGCCGTTCTGAGCGTGATTGGAGATAAGTTGGTTGATGCATATTTACATGTGCGGGTCGCCAAGGACTTGTGGGAGGCACTCGAATCCAAATTCGGTGCAACTGATGCTGGGAGCGAGATGTATATTATTGAGCAGTTCCACGATTACAAAATGGTTGAAAACCGTTCTGTATTGGAACAGGCTCATGAAATACAATGCATCGCAAAGGAGCTTGAGCTCCTGAAGTGCGAGTTACCGGGCAAATTTGTCGCGGGATGCATAATCGCTAAGCTTCCTAATTCCTGGAGGAACTTTGCCACCACTCTGAAACATCAGAGGCGTGAATTCTCAGTAGAGGATGTCATCGGCCATCTGAGTGTTGAGCAGAATTCCAGGGCAAAGGACTCGCATGGAAAAGGAGAAGGGATCTCAGTTGCCAATGTGGTACAGAAGAACTTCAACTCCAACAAGTCCAAAGGGAAGATGGGTGTCCAACAGAATACCGACTTCAAGAAGAAGGGTAACAAGACTTCAAGAAGGATAAGAAGAAGAGTGGCTGTTTCACTTGTGGTTCGGAGGAACACTGGGCTAACAAGTGCCCACACAAGTTCAAGAAGCCAGGGCAGGACTCTAAGACTGCCAACATGATCGTGAGCAACAATGAAAGTGGAGCATCTGGGTACGGTAATCTATTTACTGTATTTTCAGTTAGCCAGTCTACCGATTGGTGGATTGACACAGGTGCAAATATTCATGTGTGTGCTGACATCTCATTGTTTTCTTCTTATCAGGTCACAGGGAAAGGCTCCGTACTGATGGGGAACGGCGCGACTGCTTCTGTTCATGGTGTTGGCACGGTCGATCTGAAGTTTACTTCGGGAAGGATCGTGCAGCTCAAGAATGTGCAGCATGTCCCCGCCATCAAGAAGAACCTCGTAGTGGCTCCCTTCTCTGCAGAAGGTTTTAAGTTGGTCTTTGAGTCTAATAAAGTAGTTGTTACGAAATATGGACTGTTTGTTGGAAAAGGTTATGAATGCGGAGGTCTGTTCCGCTTTTCCCTTGTGGATTTTTGTAATAAAGTCGTGAACAATATTCATTCGAATGTTAATGAAACAGAAGTTTGGCATTCACGTCTTTGTCACATTGGTTTCGGTTCTATGACGCGGTTAGCAAAACTGAATTTAATCCCGAGTTTCACTTTAGCCAAAGGTTCTAAGTGCCATTCGTGTGTGCAAGCAAAACAACCTCGCAAGCCCCATAAAGCTGCGGAGGAGAGACACTTGGCACCGTTAGAACTCATACATTCTGATCTGTGTGAGATGAATGGTGTGTTGACTAAAGCTGGAAAAAGATACTTCATGACACTAATAGATGATTCCACTAGATTTTGTTGTGTATATCTGTTAAACACTAAAAGTGAGGCTCTACACTACTTTAAAATCTATAAAGCAGAAGTTGAGAATCAACTTGAAAAGAAGATTAAACGAATCCGGTCAGATCGTGGTGGAGAGTATTTCTCTAATGAGTTTGACTCTTTTTGTGCGGAACACGGTATTATTCATGAGAGGACGCCTCCCTATTCACCTCAGTCAAATGGGGTTGCCGAACGGAAAAACTGTACTCTAACAGATTTGGTTAACGCCATGTTAGATACATCGGGTTTATCCAAGGCATGGTGGGGGGAGGCTATATTGACATCATGTCATGTCCTGAATAAAGTTCCGACAAAAGATAATGAGATTACTCCCTATGAGCAATGGGAGAAGAGAAGAACAACACTCTCATACTTACGCACATGGGGTTGTTTGGCGAAAGTCAATGTGCCAATCCCAAAAAGCGTAAGCTTGGACCAAAGACTGTGGATTGTGTTAATTTGGGTTACGCTAAGAAAAGCGTCGGCTATAGATTTCTAGTAGTGAAATCTGAGGTACCTGACGTGGAGGTCGGTACAATTATAGAGTCTAAAGATGCTACATTCTTTGAGGATATTTTTCCTATGAGAGATATGCCAAGCACTTCTAGACAGGAATCAAAAGAGACTCCTGAGCCTACCATTCCAATGGAATATTATGAAGAAACACCTGATGAAAATCTTGAGGAGGACAACGAGGAAACCCTTGGTAGGGGCAAGAGACAAAGGACTGCAAAGTCCTTTGGTGATGATTTTCTCGTATACCTCGTGGATGATACTCCCACTTCCTTTTCGGAAGCCTATGCATCTCCAGATGCTGACTACTGGAAAGAAGCGGTCCGTAGTGAGATGGATTCCATCATGGCTAACGAAACATGGGAAATCACTGATCGTCCCTATGGCTGTAAACCATTGGGATGTAAGTGGGTGTTTAAAAAGAAACTTAGGCCGGATGGTACTATTGAAAAGTACAAGGCTAGACTTGTGGCTAAGGGTTATTCCCAGAAAGAAGAGGAAGATTTCTTCGATACTTATTCACCTGTGGCCAGACTAACCACCATTCGAGTGTTACTCTCATTGGCGGCCTCGCATGGTCTTCTTGTCCACCAGATGGATGTTAAGACGGCTTTTCTGAACGGAGAGCTAGACGAGGAAATCTATATGCAACAGCCCGATGGCTTTGTGATAGATGGTCAGGAAGGAAAAGTGTGTAAGTTACTGAAATCTCTATATGGCCTGAAACAAGCACCTAAGCAATGGCATGAGAAGTTCAACATAACTTTAACATCTGCCGGCTTTGTTGCTAATGAAGCCGACAAATGTGTATATTATCGCTATGGTGGGGGCGAAGGAGTTATACTGTGCTTGTATGTCGATGACATACTGATACTTGGGACAAACCTCCAAGTCATCGAGGAGGTTAAGTCATTTCTATCTCAGAATTTTGAGATGAAGGATCTTGGTGTGGCTGATGTTATCTTAAACATTAAGCTGCTGAGAGATAATGAGGGTGGGATTACGCTTCTGCAATCCCATTATGTTGAAAAAGTTTTGAGTCGTTTTGGATATTCGGACTGCAAAACTTCTCCAACACCATATGATCCTAGTGTGCGAATCCGAAAGTTTGAAGGCACGGGTAAGGATCAGCTGAGATATTCTCAGATCATTGGTTCACTCATGTATCTAGCTAGCGCTACAAGGCCTGACATCACGTTTGCTGTGTGCAAACTGAGCCGGTTTGTTTCTAATCCGGGTGATGATCATTGGCGTGCTGTTGAAAGAATTATGCGTTATCTGAAAGGTACTATGAACTACGGACTTCACTATACCGGGCAACCGTCAGTACTTGAAGGGTATTGTGATGCGAATTGGATCTCTGATGCTGATGAGATGAAAGCCACAACGGGGTATGTGTTTACTCTTGGAGGTGGTGCTGTTTCCTGGAAGTCTTGCAAGCAAACGATCCTAACGAGATCGACAATGGAAGCAGAATTAACAGCATTAGACACATCTGGTGTCGAAGCAGGATGGCTTCGAGATCTTTTGATGGACCTGCCAGTGGTTGAAAAGCCAGTACAGTACCGGCTATTCTTATGAACTGTGACAATCAAACTGTAATTGTCAAGGTAAAAAGTTCAAAGGACAACAAGCAGTCCAACAAACACATAAGAATGAGATTAAAAGCTGTCAGAACTTTAAGAAACTCCGGAGTGATAGCATTGGATTATATCCAGTCGGCTAAGAATCTGGCAGATCCCTTTACTAAAGGGCTATCACGTGTTGTGATAGAAAATGCATCGAGGGAGATGGGAATAAGACCCACATGAGTTGCCATGGTAGTAACCCAACCTATGTGATCGGAGATCCCGTGAAGTAGGATCTGGGAAAACAAGCTAGTGGTTAACTGAGGAGAGTAGTTTACTAACCCACTCCGCTGGATATACAGTACTCTCAGAAACTGTATGGCAGGTTGATTTTTGTCTTAATGTGTTCCAAAGCTTCTATAAGCAAGATGCTATCCTACAGAGCGATCTTTGGAGGAACACACCTATGTGAGCCCGACTGCTGGTCACAGTCTATGAGATTGGGGTGTTCTCTAGTAGCTCATGAATAGGCCAGGAGTATGACTAATATGCTCCACCCGAGGGGTCATCCTTCGGCAGCCTAGTACTGGTAAGACTTTTAGTGAAACTCCTTTACGCCAAACTGACAATTCAAGGCATAGTCCATTGCTCAGTTGTAAAGAAGTGTAGCTATTTGTTCTAGGTGGATGTTCAACCCTAACAGGTCTCCACTGAAAATACCGGTATATCAAAACAGTGTTGGGAACAGAGGACAATACCATGGGCCTTAGGGATCTGGTGGGGGATTGTTGAAATATAGGGTGGGCTCTAGGCCCATCTAACAATTTCTGAAAAATCCCTAAGGGCCCATTCATGCTTGGCAAGGCAAGTGGGAGGGAGTTTAGTCCCACATCGCTAGTGGAGAGACATGAGCACCAACATATAAGGTGAGCTCTTCTACCATTTGCATGTGGTGTGAGAAGAAGAAGAGGAGCTCCACACGCGCGCTCCTCCTCCCCGCACGCACGCACGCCTCGCCACGCCTCGCCTCGTCACGACGCGCGCGCGCGCGCCGCGGGTTGCGGGAATCTCGCCGAGCCGATGTGTTCTTTTTGTCGCACGGAAACGGGATACAAACGGTTGTAACTGAAATGCTAATGAGGCTTAAACGTTTGGGGTTAACGTTTTGTCTTAAGTGCTGGCGTTACTAGTACTTTATTACAGGCGTTTCAGTCTTTCATTGCGGGCGTTTCTTTCCGTTGAACCGTCCTGGCGTGTGCCTATATATGGAGAAGGTCGTCCTCTCCGGGAGACACAGAACAGAACCATCTGCCTCCGCCCCTTGTCGTTCCTCTCACTGCTGCTGCCTCCGGTGATCCCACCCCGTCCGCTGCGTACACGGCTGACGGGTGAGCAGGCCTCCGAAACCACGCCCTCTCGAGATCCTGTACGGGAGAGGGGCGATTAGGTTTTGGGGAGCGTCTCCTACGCGACTGCTCGCCAATCTTCGACTGCTTCCACTACATCAACGCTTTCTTCATCGCCATGGCTACCATTGGTGATCCGGCTGCCACTGGGAATAGGACAGCCGACGAGGCTACCGCTTCTGCTGCCGCGACCGCTGCTGCTTCGGCCAATTGGCCTACTGGAGGGTACTACATGCTTATCCCTCTTCTGCTAATTTCGATGTGCATAGTACTAGTGATTTCTGTAGATGTCTCTACGATTTGTCTAGTACTGCATGGTTACATAATTAAGTATCAGCGTGTCCACATAATGTTCATGATTTATTCCTGGATTAATATAATCGGAAAAATGCCTAGATTCCTAACAATCCAAAAACCTAATATGTGTAGGCATTTTTCGATTCAAGGTTTTGCTGCTGCACTGAAACCTGCCCCGTTTACGGGGACGTACTTTAAGCGTTGGCAGACCAAAACCACCTTATGGCTCACGGCGATGAACGTGTTCTGGGTCGCCGGCGTCACTCCCACTGGAACGATTGCTCCTGATCAGGAGAAGGCGTTTACGGAGGCCACCGTCGTCTTTGTTGGAGCCGTTCTGAGCGTGATTGGAGATAAGTTGGTTGATGCATATTTACATGTGCGGGTCGCCAAGGACTTGTGGGAGGCACTCGAATCCAAATTCGGTGCAACTGATGCTGGGAGCGAGATGTATATTATTGAGCAGTTCCACGATTACAAAATGGTTGAAAACCGTTCTGTATTGGAACAGGCTCATGAAATACAATGCATCGCAAAGGAGCTTGAGCTCCTGAAGTGCGAGTTACCGGGCAAATTGTCGCGGGATGCATAATCGCTAAGCTTCCTAATTCCTGGAGGAACTTTGCCACCACTCTGAAACATCAGAGGCGTGAATTCTCAGTAGAGGATGTCATCGGCCATCTGAGTGTTGAGCAGAATTCCAGGGCAAAGGACTCGCATGGAAAAGGAGAAGGGATCTCAGTTGCCAATGTGGTACAGAAGAACTTCAACTCCAACAAGTCCAAAGGGAAGATGGGTGTCCAACAGAATACCGACTTCAAGAAGAAGGGTAACAAGACCTTCAAGAAGGATAAGAAGAAGAGTGGCTGTTTCACTTGTGGTTCGGAGGAACACTGGGCTAACAAGTGCCCACACAAGTTCAAGAAGCCAGGGCAGGACTCTAAGACTGCCAACATGATCGTGAGCAACAATGAAAGTGGAGCATCTGGGTACGGTAATCTATTTACTGTATTTTCAGTTAGCCAGTCTACCGATTGGTGGATTGACACAGGTGCAAATATTCATGTGTGTGCTGACATCTCATTGTTTTCTTCTTATCAGGTCACAGGGAAAGGCTCCGTACTGATGGGGAACGGCGCGACTGCTTCTGTTCATGGTGTTGGCACGGTCGATCTGAAGTTTACTTCGGGAAGGATCGTGCAGCTCAAGAATGTGCAGCATGTCCCCGCCATCAAGAAGAACCTCGTTAGTGGCTCCCTTCTCTGCAGAGAAGGTTTTAAGTTGGTCTTTGAGTCTAATAAAGTAGTTGTTACGAAATATGGACTGTTTGTTGGAAAAGGTTATGAATGCGGAGGTCTGTTCCGCTTTTCCTTGTGGATTGTAATAAAGTCGTGAACAATATTCATTCGAATGTTAATGAAACAGAAGTTTGGCATTCACGTCTTTGTCACATTGGTTTCGGTTCTATGACGCGGTTAGCAAAACTGAATTTAATCCCGAGTTTCACTTTAGCCAAAGGTTCTAAGTGCCATTCGTGTGTGCAAGCAAAACAACCTCGCAAGCCCCATAAAGCTGCGGAGGAGAGACACTTGGCACCGTTAGAACTCATACATTCTGATCTGTGTGAGATGAATGGTGTGTTGACTAAAGCTGGAAAAAGATACTTCATGACACTAATAGATGATTCCACTAGATTTTGTTGTGTATATCTGTTAAACACTAAAAGTGAGGCTCTACACTACTTTAAAATCTATAAAGCAGAAGTTGAGAATCAACTTGAAAAGAAGATTAAACGAATCCGGTCAGATCGTGGTGGAGAGTATTTCTCTAATGAGTTTGACTCTTTTTGTGCGGAACACGGTATTATTCATGAGAGGACGCCTCCCTATTCACCTCAGTCAAATGGGGTTGCCGAACGGAAAAACTGTACTCTAACAGATTTGGTTAACGCCATGTTAGATACATCGGGTTTATCCAAGGCATGGTGGGGGGAGGCTATATTGACATCATGTCATGTCCTGAATAAAGTTCCGACAAAAGATAATGAGATTACTCCCTATGAGCAATGGGAGAAGAGAAGAACAACACTCTCATACTTACGCACATGGGGTTGTTTGGCGAAAGTCAATGTGCCAATCCCCAAAAAGCGTAAGCTTGGACCAAAGACTGTGGATTGTGTTAATTTGGGTTACGCTAAGAAAAGCGTCGGCTATAGATTTCTAGTAGTGAAATCTGAGGTACACCTGACGTGGAGGTCGGTACAATTATAGAGTCTAAAGATGCTACATTCTTTGAGGATATTTTTCCTATGAGAGATATGCCAAGCACTTCTAGACAGGAATCAAAGAGACTCCTGAGCCTACCATTCCAATGGAATATTATGAAGAAACACCTGATGAAAATCTTGAGGAGGACAACGAGGAAACCCTTGGTAGGGGCAAGAGACAAAGGACTGCAAAGTCCTTTGGTGATGATTTTCTCGTATACCTCGTGGATGATACTCCCACTTCCTTTTCGGAAGCCTATGCATCTCCAGATGCTGACTACTGGAAAGAAGCGGTCCGTAGTGAGATGGATTCCATCATGGCTAACGAAACATGGGAAATCACTGATCGTCCCTATGGCTGTAAACCATTGGGATGTAAGTGGGTGTTTAAAAAGAAACTTAGGCCGGATGGTACTTGAAAAGTACAAGGCTAGACTTGTGGCTAAGGGTTATTCCCAGAAAGAAGAGGAAGATTTCTTCGATACTTATTCACCTGTGGCCAGACTAACCACCATTCGAGTGTTACTCTCATTGGCGGCCTCGCATGGTCTTCTTGTCCACCAGATGGATGTTAAGACGGCTTTTCTGAACGGAGAGCTAGACGAGGAAATCTATATGCAACAGCCCGATGGCTTTGTGATAGATGGTCAGGAAGGAAAAGTGTGTAAGTTACTGAAATCTCTATATGGCCTGAAACAAGCACCTAAGCAATGGCATGAGAAGTTCAACATAACTTTAACATCTGCCGGCTTTGTTGCTAATGAAGCCGACAAATGTGTATATTATCGCTATGGTGGGGGCGAAGGAGTTATACTGTGCTTGTATGTCGATGACATACTGATACTTGGGACAAACCTCCAAGTCATCGAGGAGGTTAAGTAAGTCATTTCTATCTCAGAATTTTGAGATGAAGGATATTGGTGGTGGCTGATGTTATCTTAAACATTAAGCTGCTGAGAGATAATGAGGGTGGGATTACGCTTCTGCAATCCCATTATGTTGAAAAAGTTTTGAGTCGTTTTGGATATTCGGACTGCAAAACTTCTCCAACACCATATGATCCTAGTGTGCGAATCCGAAAGTTTGAAGGCACGGGTAAGGATCAGCTGAGATATTCTCAGATCATTGGTTCACTCATGTATCTAGCTAGCGCTACAAGGCCTGACATCACGTTTGCTGTGTGCAAACTGAGCCGGTTTGTTTCTAATCCGGGTGATGATCATTGGCGTGCTGTTGAAAGAATTATGCGTTATCTGAAAGGTACTATGAACTACGGACTTCACTATACCGGGCAACCGTCAGTACTTGAAGGGTATTGTGATGCGAATTGGATCTCTGATGCTGATGAGATGAAAGCCACAACGGGGTATGTGTTTACTCTTGGAGGTGGTGCTGTTTCCTGGAAGTCTTGCAAGCAAACGATCCTAACGAGATCGACAATGGAAGCAGAATTAACAGCATTAGACACATCTGGTGTCGAAGCAGGATGGCTTCGAGATCTTTTGATGGACCTGCCAGTGGTTGAAAAGCCAGTACCGGCTATTCTTATGAACTGTGACAATCAAACTGTAATTGTCAAGGTAAAAAGTTCAAAGGACAACAAGCAGTCCAACAAACACATAAGAATGAGATTAAAAGCTGTCAGAACTTTAAGAAACTCCGGAGTGATAGCATTGGATTATATCCAGTCGGCTAAGAATCTGGCAGATCCCTTTACTAAAGGGCTATCACGTGTTGTGATAGAAAATGCATCGAGGGAGATGGGAATAAGACCCACATGAGTTGCCATGGTAGTAACCCAACCTATGTGATCGGAGATCCCGTGAAGTAGGATCTGGGAAAACAAGCTAGTGGTTAACTGAGGAGAGTAGTTTACTAACCCACTCCGCTGGATATACAGTACTCTCAGAAACTGTATGGCAGGTTGATTTTTGTCTTAATGTGTTCCAAAGCTTCTATAAGCAAGATGCTATCCTACAGAGCGATCTTTGGAGGAACACACCTATGTGAGCCCGACTGCTGGTCACAGTCTATGAGATTGGGGTGTTCTCTAGTAGCTCATGAATAGGCCAGGAGTATGACTAATATGCTCCACCCGAGGGGTCATCCTTCGGCAGCCTAGTACTGGTAAGACTTTTAGTGAAACTCCTTTACGCCAAACTGACAATTCAAGGCATAGTCCATTGCTCAGTTGTAAAGAAGTGTAGTATTTGTTCTAGGTGGATGTTCAACCCTAACAGGTCTCCACTGAAAATACCGGTATATCAAAACAGTGTTGGGAACAGAGGACAATACCATGGGCCTTAGGGATCTGGTGGGGGATTGTTGAAATATAGGGTGGGCTCTAGGCCCATCTAACAATTTCTGAAAAATCCCTAAGGGCCCATTCATGCTTGGCAAGGCAAGTGGGAGGGAGTTTAGTCCCACATCGCTAGTGGAGAGACATGAGCACCAACATATAAGGTGAGCTCTTCTACCATTTGCATGTGGTGTGAGAAGAAGAAGAGAGGAGCCACACGCGCGCTCCTCCTCCGACGCACGCACGCACGCCTCGCCACGCCACGCCTCGCCTCGTCACGACGCGCGCGCGCCGCGGGTTGCGGGAATCTCGCCGAGCCGATGTGTTCTTTTTGTCGCACGGAAACGGGATACAAACGGTTGTAACTGAAATGCTAATGAGGCTTAAACGTTTTGTCTTAAGTGCTGGCGTTACTAGTACTTTATTACAGGCGTTCAGTCTTTCATTGCGGGCGTTTCTTTCGGTGAACGTCCTGGCGTGTGCCTATATATGGAGAAGGTCGTCCTCTCCGGGAGACACAGAACAGAACCATCTGCCTCCGCCCCTGTCGTTCCTCTCACTGCTGCTGCTGCCTCCTCGGTGATCCCACCCCCGTCCGCTGCGTACACCGGCTGACGGTGTGAGCAGGCCTCCGAAACCACGCCCTCTCGAGATCCTGTACGGGAGAGGGGCGATTAGGTTTTTGGGGAGCGTCTCCTACGCGACTGCTCGCCAATCTTCGACTGCTTCCACTACATCAACGCTTTCTTCATCGCCATGGCTACCATTGGTGATCCGGCTGCCACTGGGAATAGGACAGCCGACGAGGCTACCGCTTCTGCTGCTGCCGCGACCGCTTGCTGCTTCGGCCAATTGGCCTACTGGAGGGTACTACATGCTTATCCCTCTTCTGCTAATTTCGATGTGCATAGTACTAGTGATTTCTGTAGATGTCTCTACGATTTGTCTAGTACTGCATGGTTACATAATAAGTATCAGCGTGTCCACATAATGTTCATGATTTATTCCTGGATTAATATAATCGAAAAATGCCTAGATTCCTAACAATCCAAAAACCTAATATGTGTAGGCATTTTTCGATTCAAGGTTTTGCTGCTGCACTGAAACCTGCCCCGTTTACGGGGACGTACTTTAAGCGTTGGCAGACCAAAACCACCTTATGGCTCACGGCGATGAACGTGTTCTGGGTCGCCGGCGTCACTCCCACTGGAACGATTGCTCCTGATCAGGAGAAGGCGTTTACGGAGGCCACCGTCGTCTTTGTTGGAGCCGTTCTGAGCGTGATTGGAGATAAGTTGGTTGATGCATATTTACATGTGCGGGTCGCCAAGGACTTGTGGGAGGCACTCGAATCCAAATTCGGTGCAACTGATGCTGGGAGCGAGATGTATATTATTGAGCAGTTCCACGATTACAAAATGGTTGAAAACCGTTCTGTATTGGAACAGGCTCATGAAATACAATGCATCGCAAAGGAGCTTGAGCTCCTGAAGTGCGAGTTACCGGGCAAATTTGTCGCGGGATGCATAATCGCTAAGCTTCCTAATTCCTGGAGGAACTTTGCCACCACTCTGAAACATCAGAGGCGTGAATTCTCAGTAGAGGATGTCATCGGCCATCTGAGTGTTGAGCAGAATTCCAGGGCAAAGGACTCGCATGGAAAAGGAGAAGGGATCTCAGTTGCCAATGTGGTACAGAAGAACTTCAACTCCAACAAGTCCAAAGGGAAGATGGGTGTCCAACAGAATACCGACTTCAAGAAGAAGGGTAACAAGACCTTCAAGAAGGATAAGAAGAAGAGTGGCTGTTTCACTTGTGGTTCGGAGGAACACTGGGCTAACAAGTGCCCACACAAGTTCAAGAAGCCAGGGCAGGACTCTAAGACTGCCAACATGATCGTGAGCAACAATGAAAGTGGTAGCATCTGGGTACGGTAATCTATTTACTGTATTTTCAGTTAGCCAGTCTTACGATTGGTGGATTGACACAGGTGCAAATATTCATGTGTGTGCTGACATCTCATTGTTTTCTTCTTATCAGGTCACAGGGAAAGGCTCCGTACTGATGGGGAACGGCGCGACTGCTTCTGTTCATGGTGTGTTGGCACGGTCGATCTGAAGTTTACTTCGGGAAGGATACGTGCAGCTCAAGAATGTGCAGCATGTCCCCGCCATCAAGAAGAACCTCGTTAGTGGCTCCCTTCTCTGCAGAGAAGGTTTTAAGTTGGTCTTGAGTCTAATAAAGTAGTTGTTACGAAATATGGACTGTTTGTTGGAAAAGGTTATGAATGCGGAGGTCTGTTCCGCTTTTCCCTTGTGGATTTTTGTAATAAAGTCGTGAACAATATTCATTCGAATGTTAATGAAACAGAAGTTTGGCATTCACGTCTTTGTCACATTGGTTTCGGTTCTATGACGCGGTTAGCAAAACTGAATTTAATCCCGAGTTTCACTTTAGCCAAAGGTTCTAAGTGCCATTCGTGTGTGCAAGCAAAACAACCTCGCAAGCCCCATAAAGCTGCGGAGGAGAGACACTTGGCACCGTTAGAACTCATACATTCTGATCTGTGTGAGATGAATGGTGTGTTGACTAAAGCTGGAAAAGATACTTCATGACACTAATAGATGATTCCACTAGATTTTGTTGTGTATATCTGTTAAACACTAAAAGTGAGGCTCTACACTACTTTAAAATCTATAAAGCAGAAGTTGAGAATCAACTTGAAAAGAAGATTAAACGAATCCGGTCAGATCGTGGTGGAGAGTATTTCTCTAATGAGTTTGACTCTTTTTGTGCGGAACACGGTATTATTCATGAGAGGACGCCTCCCTATTCACCTCAGTCAAATGGGGTTGCCGAACGGAAAAACTGTACTCTAACAGATTTGGTTAACGCCATGTTAGATACATCGGGTTTATCCAAGGCATGGTGGGGGGAGGCTATATTGACATCATGTCATGTCCTGAATAAAGTTCCGACAAAAGATAATGAGATTACTCCCTATGAGCAATGGGAGAAGAGAAGAACAACACTCTCATACTTACGCACATGGGGTTGTTTGGCGAAAGTCAATGTGCCAATCCCCAAAAAGCGTAAGCTTGGACCAAAGACTGTGGATTGTGTTAATTTGGGTTACGCTAAGAAAAGCGTCGGCTATAGATTTCTAGTAGTGAAATCTGAGGTACCTGACGTGGAGGTCGGTACAATTATAGAGTCTAAAGATGCTACATTCTTTGAGGATATTTTTCCTATGAGAGATATGCCAAGCACTTCTAGACAGGAATCAAAAGAGACTCCTGAGCCTACCATTCCAATGGAATATTATGAAGAAACACCTGATGAAAATCTTGAGGAGGACAACGAGGAAACCCTTGGTAGGGGCAAGAGACAAAGGACTGCAAAGTCCTTTGGTGATGATTTTCTCGTATACCTCGTGGATGATACTCCCACTTCCTTTTCGGAAGCCTATGCATCTCCAGATGCTGACTACTGGAAAGAAGCGGTCCGTAGTGAGATGGATTCCATCATGGCTAACGAAACATGGGAAATCACTGATCGTCCCTATGGCTGTAAACCATTGGGATGTAAGTGGGTGTTTAAAAAGAAACTTAGGCCGGATGGTACTATTGAAAAGTACAAGGCTAGACTTGTGGCTAAGGGTTATTCCCAGAAAGAAGAGGAAGATTTCTTCGATACTTATTCACCTGTGGCCAGACTAACCACCATTCGAGTGTTACTCTCATTGGCGGCCTCGCATGGTCTTCTTGTCCACCAGATGGATGTTAAGACGGCTTTTCTGAACGGAGAGCTAGACGAGGAAATCTATATGCACAGCCCGATGGGCTTTGTGATAGATGGTCATGAAGGAAAAGTGTTGTAAGTTACTGAAATCTCTATATGGCCTGAAACAAGCACCTAAGCAATGGCATGAGAAGTTCAACATAACTTTAACATCTGCCGGCTTTGTTGCTAATGAAGCCGACAAATGTGTATATTATCGCTATGGTGGGGGCGAAGGAGTTATACTGTGCTTGTATGTCGATGACATACTGATACTTGGGACAAAACCTCCAAGTCATCGAGGAGGTTAAGTCATTTCTATCTCAGAATTTTGAGATGAAGGATATTGGTGTGGCTGATGTTATCTTAAACATTAAGCTGCTGAGAGATAATGAGGGTGGGATTACGCTTCTGCAATCCCATTATGTTGAAAAAGTTTTGAGTCGTTTTGGATATTCGGACTGCAAAACTTCTCCAACACCATATGATCCTAGTGTGCGAATCCGAAAGTTTGAAGGCACGGGTAAGGATCAGCTGAGATATTCTCAGATCATTGGTTCACTCATGTATCTAGCTAGCGCTACAAGGCCTGACATCACGTTTGCTGTGTGCAAACTGAGCCGGTTTGTTTCTAATCCAGGGTGGGGTGATGATCATGGCGTGCTGTTGAAAGAATTATGCGTTATCTGAAAGGTACTATGAACTACGGACTTCATATACCGGGCAACCGTCAGTACTTGAAGGGTATTGTGATGCGAATTGGATCTCTGATGCTGATGAGATGAAAGCCACAACGGGGTATGTGGTTTACTCTTGGAGGTGGTGCTGTTTCCTGGAAGTCTTGCAAGCAAACGATCCTAACGAGATCGACAATGGAAGCAGAATTAACAGCATTAGACACATCTGGTGTCGAAGCAGGATGGCTTCGAGATCTTTTGATGGACCTGCCAGTGGTTGAAAAGCCAGTACCGGCTATTCTTATGAACTGTGACAATCAAACTGTAATTGTCAAGGTAAAAAAGTTCAAAGGACAACAAGCAGTCCAACAAACACATAAGAATGAGATTAAAAGCTGTCAGAACTTTAAGAAACTCCGGAGTGATAGCATTGGATTATATCCAGTCGGCTAAGAATCTGGCAGATCCCTTTACTAAAGGGCTATCACGTGTTGTGATAGAAAATGCATCGAGGGAGATGGGAATAAGACCCACATGAGTTGCCATGGTAGTAACCCAACCTATGTGATCGGAGATCCCGTGAAGTAGGATCTGGGAAAACAAGCTAGTGGTTAACTGAGGAGAGTAGTTTACTAACCCACTCCGCTGGATATACAGTACTCTCAGAAACTGTATGGCAGGTGATTTTTGTCTTAATGTGTTCCAAAGCTTCTATAAGCAAGATGCTATCCTACAGAGCGATCTTTGGAGGAACACACCTATGTGAGCCCGACTGCTGGTCACCAGTCTATGAGATTGGGGTGTTCTCTAGTAGCTCATGAATAGGCCAGGAGTATGACTAATATGCTCCACCCGAGGGGTCATCCTTCGGCAGCCTAGTACTGGTAAGACTTTTAGTGAAACTCCTTACGCCCAAACTGACAATTCAAGGCATAGTCCATTGCTCAGTTGTAAAGAAGTGTAGCTATTTGTTCTAGGTGGATGTTCAACCCTAACAGGTCTCCACTGAAATACCGGTATATCAAAAACAGTGTTGGGAACAGAGGACAATACCATGGGCCTTAGGGATCTGGTGGGGGATTGTTGAAATATAGGGTGGGCTCTAGGCCCATCTAACAATTTCTGAAAAATCCCTAAGGGCCCATTCATGCTTGGGCAAGGCAAGTGGGAGGGAGTTTAGTCCCACATCGCTAGTGGAGAGACATGAGCACCAACATATAAGGTGAGCTCTTCTACCATTGCATGTGGTGTGAGAAGAAGAAGAGGAGCTCCCACACGCGCGCTCCTCCTCCGACGCAACGCACGCACGCCTCGCCACGCCACGCCTCGCCTCGTCACGACGCGCGCGCGCCCGCGGGTTGCGGGAATCTCGCCGAAGCCGATGTGTTCTTTTTGTCGCACGGAAACGGGGATACAAACGGTTGTAACTGAAATGCTAATGAGGCTTAAACGTTTTGTCTTAAGTGCTGGCGTTACTAGTAACTTTATTACAGGCGTTTCAGTCTTTCATTGCGGGCGTTTCTTTCCGTTGAACCGTCCCTGGCGTGTGGCCTATATATGGAGAAGGTCGTCCTCTCCGGCGAGACACAGAACAGAACCATCATGCCTCCGCCCCTTGTCGTTCCTCTCACTGCTGCGGCCCTCCGTGGTGATCCCACCCCGTCCGCTGCGTACACGGCTGACGGGTGAGCAGGCCTCCGAAACCGACGCGCTCTCGAGATCCTGTACGGGAAGAGGGGCGATTAGGTTTTTGGGGAGCGTGTCTCTACGGCGACCTGCTCGCCAATCTGCGACCTGCTTTCCAATACAATCAACGCTTTCTTCATCGCCATGGCAGTACCATTGGTGATCCGGACTGACACTGGGGACACTTAGGACAGCCGACGAGGGCTACCGCTTCTGCTTGCCGCGACCGCTGCGCTTCGGCCAATTGGCCTACTGGAGGGTACTACATGCTTATCCCTCTTCTGCTAATTTCGATGTGCATAGTACTAGTGATTTCTGTAGATGTCTCTACGATTTGTCTAGTACTGCATGTTTACATAATTAAGTATCAGCGCTGTCCAATAATGTTCATGATTTATTCCTGGATTATATAATCGGAAAAATGCCTAGATCCTAACAATCCAAAAACCTAATATGTGTAGGCATTTTTCGATTCAAGGTTTTGCTGCTGCACTGAAACCTGCCCGTTTACGGGGACGTACTTTAAGCGTTGGCAGACCAAAACCACCTTATGGCTCACGGCGATGAACGTGTTACTGGGATCGCCGGCGTCACTACTCCACTGGAACGATTGCTCCTGATCTAGGAGAAGGCGTTTACGGAGGCCACCGTCGTCTTTGTTGGAGCCGTTCTGAGCGTGATTGGAGATAAGTTGGTGGATGCATATTTACATGTGCGGCGTCGCCAAGGACTTGTGGGAGGCACTCGAATCCAAATTCGGTGCAACTGATGCTGGGAGCGAGATGTATATTATTGAGCAGTTCCACGATTACAAAATGGTTGAAAACCGTTCTGTATTGGAACAGGCTCATGAAATACAATGCATCGCAAAGGAGCTTGAGCTCCTGAAGTGCGAGTTACCGGGCAAATTTGTCGCGGGATGCATAATCGCTAAGCTTCCTAATTCCTGGAGGAACTTTGCCACCACTGAAACATCAGAGGCGTGAATTCTCAGTAGTAGAGGATGTCATCGGCCATCTGAGTGTTGAGCAGAATTCCAGGGCAAAGGACTCGCATGGAAAAGGAGAAGGGATCTCAGTTGCCAATGTGGTACAGAAGAACTTCAACTCCAACAAGTCCAAAGGGAAGATGGGTGTCCAACAGAATACCGACTTCAAGAAGAAGGGTAACAAGACCTTCAAGAAGGATAAGAAGAAGAGTGGCTGTTTCACTTGTGGTTCGGAGGAACACTGGGCTAACAAGTGCCCACACAAGTTCAAGAAGCCAGGGCAGGACTCTAAGACTGCCAACATGATCGTGAGCAACAATGAAAGTGGAGCATCTGGGTACGGTAATCTATTTACTGTATTTTCAGTTAGCCAGTCTACCGATTGGTGGATTGACACAGGTGCAAATATTCATGTGTGTGCTGACATCTCATTGTTTTCTTCTTATCAGGTCACAGGGAAAGGCTCCGTACTGATGGGGAACGGCGCGACTGCTTCTGTTCATGGTGTTGGCACGGTCGATCTGAAGTTTACTTCGGGAAGGATCGTGCAGCTCAAGAATGTGCAGCATGTCCCCGCCATCAAGAAGAACCTCGTTAGTGGCTCCCTTCTCTGCAGAGAAGGTTTTAAGTTGGTCTTTGAGTCTAATAAAGTAGTTGTTACGAAATATGGACTGTTTGTTGGAAAAGGTTATGAATGCGGAGGTCTGTTCCGCTTTTCCCTTGTGGATTTTTGTAATAAAGTCGTGAACAATATTCATTCGAATGTTAATGAAACAGAAGTTTGGCATTCACGTCTTTGTCACATTGGTTTCGGTTCTATGACGCGGTTAGCAAAACTGAATTTAATCCCGAGTTTCACTTTAGCCAAAGGTTTAAGTGCCATTCGTGTGTGCAAGCAAAACAACCTCGCAAGCCCCATAAAGCTGCGGAGGAGAGACACTTGGCACCGTTAGAACTCATACATTCTGATCTGTGTGAGATGAATGGTGTGTTGACTAAAGCTGGAAAAAGATACTTCATGACACTAATAGATGATTCCACTAGATTTTGTTGTGTATATCTGTTAAACACTAAAAGTGAGGCTCTACACTACTTTAAAATCTATAAAGCAGAAGTTGAGAATCAACTTGAAAAGAAGATTAAACGAATCCGGTCAGATCGTGGTGGAGAGTATTTCTCTAATGAGTTTGACTCTTTTTGTGCGGAACACGGTATTATTCATGAGAGGACGCCTCCCTATTCACCTCAGTCAAATGGGGTTGCCGAACGGAAAAACTGTACTCTAACAGATTTGGTTAACGCCATGTTAGATACATCGGGTTTATCCAAGGCATGGTGGGGGGAGGCTATATTGACATCATGTCATGTCCTGAATAAAGTTCCGACAAAAGATAATGAGATTACTCCCTATGAGCAATGGGAGAAGAGAAGAACAACACTCTCATACTTACGCACATGGGGTTGTTTGGCGAAAGTCAATGTGCCAATCCCCAAAAAGCGTAAGCTTGGACCAAAGACTGTGGATTGTGTTAATTTGGGTTACGCTAAGAAAAGCGTCGGCTATAGATTTCTAGTAGTGAAATCTGAGGTACCTGACGTGGAGGTCGGTACAATTATAGAGTCTAAAGATGCTACATTCTTTGAGGATATTTTTCCTATGAGAGATATGCCAAGCACTTCTAGACAGGAATCAAAAGAGACTCCTGAGCCTACCATTCCAATGGAATATATAAGAAGAAACACCTGATGAAAATCTTGAGGAGGACAACGAGGAAACCCTTGGTAGGGGCAAGAGACAAAGGACTGCAAAGTCCTTTGGTGATGATTTTCTCGTATACCTCGTGGATGATACTCCCACTTCCTTTTCGGAAGCCTATGCATCTCCAGATGCTGACTACTGGAAAGAAGCGGTCCGTAGTGAGATGGATTCCATCATGGCTAACGAAACATGGGAAATCACTGATCGTCCCTATGGCTGTAAACCATTGGGATGTAAGTGGGTGTTTAAAAAGAAACTTAGGCCGGATGGTACTATTGAAAAGTACAAGGCTAGACTTGTGGCTAAGGGTTATTCCCAGAAAGAAGAGGAAGATTTCTTCGATACTTATTCACCTGTGGCCAGACTAACCACCATTCGAGTGTTACTCTCATTGGCGGCCTCGCATGGTCTTCTTGTCCACCAGATGGATGTTAAGACGGCTTTTCTGAACGGAGAGCTAGACGAGGAAATCTATAGTGCAAAAGCCCGATGGCTTTGTGATAGATGGTCAGGAAGGAAAGTGTGTAGTTACTGAAATCTCTATATGGCCTGAAACAAGCACCTAAGCAATGGCATAGAAGTTCAACATAACTTTAACATCTGCCGGCTTTGTTGCTAATGAAGCCGACAAATGTGTATATTATCGCTATGGTGGGGGCGAAGGAGTTATACTGTGCTTGGTATGTCGATGACATACTGATACTTGGGACAAACCTCCAAGTCATCGAGGAGGTTAAGTCATTTCTATCTCAGAATTTTGAGATGAAGGATCTTGGTGTGGCTGATGTTATCTTAAACATGAAGCTGCTGAGAGATAATGAGGGTGGGATTACGCTTCTGCAATCCCATTATGTTGAAAAAGTTTTGAGTCGTTTTGGATATTCGGACTGCAAAACTTTCTCCAACACCATATGATCCTAGTGTGCGAATCCGAAAGTTTGAAGGCAAGGGTAAGGATCAGCTGAGATATTCTCAGATCATTGGTTCACTCATGTATCTAGCTAGCGCTACAAGGCCTGACATCACGTTTGCCTGTGTGCAAACTGAGCCGGTTTGTTTCTAATCCGGGTGATGATCATGGCGTGCTGTTGAAAGAATTATGCGTTATCTGAAAGGTACTATGAACTACGGACTTCACTATACCGGGCAACCGTCAGTACTTGAAGGGTATTGTGATGCGAATTGGATCTCTGATGCTGATGAGATGAAAGCCACAACGGGGTATGTGTTTACTCTTGGAGGTGGTGCTGTTTCCTGGAAGTCTTGCAAGCAAACGATCCTAACGAGATCGACAATGGAAGCAGAATTAACAGCATTAGACACATCTGGTGTCGAAGCAGGATGGCTTCGAGATCTTTTGATGGACCTGCCAGTGGTTGAAAAGCCAGTACCGGCTATTCTTATGAACTGTGACAATCAAACTGTAATTGTCAAGGTAAAAAGTTCAAAGGACAACAAGCAGTCCAACAAACACATAAGAATGAGATTAAAAGCTGTCAGAACTTTAAGAAACTCCGGAGTGATAGCATTGGATTATATCCAGTCGGCTAAGAATCTGGCAGATCCCTTTACTAAAGGGCTATCACGTGTTGTGATAGAAAATGCATCGAGGGAGATGGGAATAAGACCCACATGAGTTGCCATGGTAGTAACCCAACCTATGTGATCGGAGATCCCGTGAAGTAGGATCTGGGAAAACAAGCTAGTGGTTAACTGAGGAGAGTAGTTTACTAACCCACTCCGCTGGATATACAATACTCTCAGAAACTGTATGGCAGGTTGATTTTTGTCTTAATGTGTTCCAAAGCTTCTATAAGCAAGATGCTATCCTACAGAGCGATCTTTGGAGGAACACACCTATGTGAGCCCGACTGCTGGTCACAGTCTATGAGATTGGGGTGTTCTCTAGTAGCTCATGAATAGGCCAGGAGTATGACTAATATGCTCCACCCGAGGGGTCATCCTTCGGCAGCCTAGTACTGGTAAGACTTTTAGTGAAACTCCTTTACGCCAAACTGACAATTCAAGGCATAGTCCATTGCTCAGTTGTAAAGAAGTGTAGCTATTTGTTCTAGGTGGATGTTCAACCCTAACAGGTCTCCACTGAAAATACCGGTATATCAAAACAGTGTTGGGAACAGAGGACAATACCATGGGCCTTAGGGATCTGGTGGGGGATTGTTGAAATATAGGGTGGGCTCTAGGCCCATCTAACAATTTCTGAAAAATCCCTAAGGGCCCATTCATGCTTGGCAAGGCAAGTGGGAGGGAGTTTAGTCCCACATCGCTAGTGGAGAGACATGAGCACCAACATATAAGGTGAGCTCTTCTACCATTTGCATGTGGTGTGAGAAGAAGAAGAGGAGCTCCACACGCGCGCTCCTCCTCCGACGCACGCACGCACGCCTCGCCACGCCACGCCTCGCCTCGTCACGACGCGCGCGCGCCGCGGGTTGCGGGAATCTCGCCGAGCCGATGTGTTCTTTTTGTCGCACGGAAACGGGATACAAACGGTTGTAACTGAAATGCTAATGAGGCTTAAACGTTTGGGGTTAACGTTTTGTCTTAAGTGCTGGCGTTACTAGTACTTTATTACAGGCGTTTCAGTCTTTCATTGCGGGCGTTTCTTTCCGTTGAACCGTCCTGGCGTGTGCCTATATATGGAGAAGGTCGTCCTCTCCGGGAGACACAGAACAGAACCATCTGCCTCCGCCCCTTGTCGTTCCTCTCACTGCTGCTGCCTCCGGTGATCCCACCCCGTCCGCTGCGTACACGGCTGACGGGTGAGCAGGCCTCCGAAACCACGCCCTCTCGAGATCCTGTACGGGAGAGGGGCGATTAGGTTTTTGGGGAGCGTCTCCTACGCGACTGCTCGCCAATCTTCGACTGCTTCCACTACATCAACGCTTTCTTCATCGCCATGGCTACCATTGGTGATCCGGCTGCCACTGGGAATAGGACAGCCGACGAGGCTACCGCTTCTGCTGCCGCGACCGCTGCTGCTTCGGCCAATTGGCCTACTGGAGGGTACTACATGCTTATCCCTCTTCTGCTAATTTCGATGTGCATAGTACTAGTGATTTCTGTAGATGTCTCTACGATTTGTCTAGTACTGCATGGTTACATAATTAAGTATCAGCGTGTCCACATAATGTTCATGATTTATTCCTGGATTAATATAATCGGAAAAATGCCTAGATTCCTAACAATCCAAAAACCTAATATGTGTAGGCATTTTTCGATTCAAGGTTTTGCTGCTGCACTGAAACCTGCCCCGTTTACGGGGACGTACTTTAAGCGTTGGCAGACCAAAACCACCTTATGGCTCACGGCGATGAACGTGTTCTGGGTCGCCGGCGTCACTCCCACTGGAACGATTGCTCCTGATCAGGAGAAGGCGTTTACGGAGGCCACCGTCGTCTTTGTTGGAGCCGTTCTGAGCGTGATTGGAGATAAGTTGGTTGATGCATATTTACATGTGCGGGTCGCCAAGGACTTGTGGGAGGCACTCGAATCCAAATTCGGTGCAACTGATGCTGGGAGCGAGATGTATATTATTGAGCAGTTCCACGATTACAAAATGGTTGAAAACCGTTCTGTATTGGAACAGGCTCATGAAATACAATGCATCGCAAAGGAGCTTGAGCTCCTGAAGTGCGAGTTACCGGGCAAATTTGTCGCGGGATGCATAATCGCTAAGCTTCCTAATTCCTGGAGGAACTTTGCCACCACTCTGAAACATCAGAGGCGTGAATTCTCAGTAGAGGATGTCATCGGCCATCTGAGTGTTGAGCAGAATTCCAGGGCAAAGGACTCGCATGGAAAAGGAGAAGGGATCTCAGTTGCCAATGTGGTACAGAAGAACTTCAACTCCAACAAGTCCAAAGGGAAGATGGGTGTCCAACAGAATACCGACTTCAAGAAGAAGGGTAACAAGACCTTCAAGAAGGATAAGAAGAAGAGTGGCTGTTTCACTTGTGGTTCGGAGGAACACTGGGCTAACAAGTGCCCACACAAGTTCAAGAAGCCAGGGCAGGACTCTAAGACTGCCAACATGATCGTGAGCAACAATGAAAGTGGAGCATCTGGGTACGGTAATCTATTTACTGTATTTTCAGTTAGCCAGTCTACCGATTGGTGGATTGACACAGGTGCAAATATTCATGTGTGTGCTGACATCTCATTGTTTTCTTCTTATCAGGTCACAGGGAAAGGCTCCGTACTGATGGGGAACGGCGCGACTGCTCTGTTCATGGTGTTGGCACGGTCGATCTGAAGTTTACTTCGGGAAGGATCGTGCAGCTCAAGAATGTGCAGCATGTCCCCGCCATCAAGAAGAACCTCGTTAGTGGCTCCCTTCTCTGCAGAGAAGGTTTTAAGTTGGTCTTTGAGTCTAATAAAGTAGTTGTTACGAAATATGGACTGTTTGTTGGAAAAGGTTATGAATGCGGAGGTCTGTTCCGCTTTTCCCTTGTGGATTTTTGTAATAAAGT
Organism: Avena eriantha; assembly: GCA_910589775.1. NCBI lineage: Eukaryota > Viridiplantae > Streptophyta > Magnoliopsida > Poales > Poaceae > Avena > Avena eriantha. The sequence continues at coordinate 4,981 of CAJUXJ010001870.1, read as the reverse complement.
CGTGAACAATATTCATTCGAATGTTAATGAAACAGAAGTTTGGCATTCACGTCTTTGTCACATTGGTTTCGGTTCTATGACGCGGTTAGCAAAACTGAATTTAATCCCGAGTTTCACTTTAGCCAAAGGTTCTAAGTGCCATTCGTGTGTGCAAGCAAAACAACCTCGCAAGCCCCATAAAGCTGCGGAGGAGAGACACTTGGCACCGTTAGAACTCATACATTCTGATCTGTGTGAGATGAATGGTGTGTTGACTAAAGCTGGAAAAAGATACTTCATGACACTAATAGATGATTCCACTAGATTTGTTGTGTGTATATCTGTTAAACACTAAAAGTGAGGCTCTACACTACTTAAAATCTATAAAGCAGAAGTTGAGAATCAACTTGAAAAGAAGATTAAACGAATCCGGTCAGATCGTGGTGGAGAGTATTTCTCTAATGAGTTTGACTCTTTTGTGCGGAACACGGTATTATTCATGAGAGGACGCCTCCCTATTCACCTCAGTCAAATGGGGTTGCCGAACGGAAAAACTGTACTCTAACAGATTTGGTTAACGCCATGTTAGATACATCGGGTTTATCCAAGGCATGGTGGGGGGAGGCTATATTGACATCATGTCATGTCCTGAATAAAGTTCCGACAAAAGATAATGAGATTACTCCCTATGAGCAATGGGAGAAGAGAAGAACAACACTCTCATACTTACGCACATGGGGTTGTTTGGCGAAAGTCAATGTGCCAATCCCAAAAAGCGTAAGCTTGGACCAAAGACTGTGGATTGTGTTAATTTGGGTTACGCTAAGAAAAGCGTCGGCTATAGATTTCTAGTAGTGAAATCTGAGGTACCTGACGTGGAGGTCGGTACAATTATAGAGTCTAAAGATGCTACATTCTTTGAGGATATTTTTCCTATGAGAGATATGCCAAGCACTTCTAGACAGGAATCAAAAGAGACTCCTGAGCCTACCATTCCAATGGAATATTATGAAGAAACACCTGATGAAAATCTTGAGGAGGACAACGAGGAAACCCTTGGTAGGGGCAAGAGACAAAGGACTGCAAAGTCCTTTGGTGATGATTTTCTCGTATACCTCGTGGATGATACTCCCACTTCCTTTTCGGAAGCCTATGCATCTCCAGATGCTGACTACTGGAAAGAAGCGGTCCGTAGTGAGATGGATTCCATCATGGCTAACGAAACATGGGAAATCACTGATCGTCCCTATGGCTGTAAACCATTGGGATGTAAGTGGGTGTTAAAAAGAAACTTAGGCCGGATGGTACTATTGAAAAGTACAAGGCTAGACTTGTGGCTAAGGGTTATTCCCAGAAAGAAGAGGAAGATTTCTTCGATACTTATTCACCTGTGGCCAGACTAACCACCATTCGAGTGTTACTCTCATTGGCGGCCTCGCATGGTCTTCTTGTCCACCAGATGGATGTTAAGACGGCTTTTCTGAACGGGAGAGCTAGACGAGGAAATCTATATGCAACAGCCCGATGGCTTTGTGATAGATGGTCAGGAAGGAAAAGTGTGTAAGTTACTGAAATCTCTATATGGCCTGAAACAAGCACCTAAGCAATGGCATGAGAAGTTCAACATAACTTTAACATCTGCCGGCTTTGTTGCTAATGAAGCCGACAAATGTGTATATTATCGCTATGGTGGGGGCGAAGGAGTTATACTGTGCTTGTATGTCGATGACATACTGATACTTGGGACAAACCTCCAAGTCATCGAGGAGGTTAAGTCATTTCTATCTCAGAATTTTGAGATGAAGGATCTTGGTGTGGCTGATGTTATCTTAAACATTAAGCTGCTGAGAGATAATGAGGGTGGGATTACGCTTCTGCAATCCCATTATGTTGAAAAAGTTTTGAGTCGTTTTGGATATTCGGACTGCAAAACTTCTCCAACACCATATGATCCTAGTGTGCGAATCCGAAAGTTTGAAGGCACAGGTAAGGATCAGCTGAGATATTCTCAGATCATTGGTTCACTCATGTATCTAGCTAGCGCTACAAGGCCTGACATCACGTTTGCTGTGTGCAAACTGAGCCGGTTTGTTTCTAATCCGGGTGATGATCATTGGCGTGCTGTTGAAAGAATTATGCGTTATCTGAAAGGTACTATGAACTACGGACTTCACTATACCGGGCAACCGTCAGTACTTGAAGGGTATTGTGATGCGAATTGGATCTCTGATGCTGATGAGATGAAAGCCACAACGGGGTATGTGTTTACTCTTGGAGGTGGTGCTGTTTCCTGGAAGTCTTGCAAGCAAACGATCCTAACGAGATCGACAATGGAAGCAGAATTAACAGCATTAGACACATCTGGTGTCGAAGCAGGATGGCTTCGAGATCTTTTGATGGACCTGCCAGTGGTTGAAAAGCCAGTACCGGCTATTCTTATGAACTGTGACAATCAAACTGTAATTGTCAAGGTAAAAAGTTCAAAGGACAACAAGCAGTCCAACAAACACATAAGAATGAGATTAAAAGCTGTCAGAACTTTAAGAAACTCCGGAGTGATAGCATTGGATTATATCCAGTCGGCTAAGAATCTGGCAGATCCCTTACTAAAGGGCTATCACGTGTTGTGATAGAAAATGCATCGAGGGAGATGGGAATAAGACCCACATGAGTTGCCATGGTAGTAACCCAACCTATGTGATCGGAGATCCCGTGAAGTAGGATCTGGGAAAACAAGCTAGTGGTTAACTGAGGAGAGTAGTTTACTAACCCACTCCGCTGGATATACAATACTCTCAGAAACTGTATGGCAGGTTGATTTTTGTCTTAATGTGTTCCAAAGCTTCTATAAGCAAGATGCTATCCTACAGAGCGATCTTTGGAGGAACACACCTATGTGAGCCCGACTGCTGGTCACAGTCTATGAGATTGGGGTGTTCTCTAGTAGCTCATGAATAGGCCAGGAGTATGACTAATATGCTCCACCCGAGGGGTCATCCTTCGGCAGCCTAGTACTGGTAAGACTTTTAGTGAAACTCCTTTACGCCAAACTGACAATTCAAGGCATAGTCCATTGCTCAGTTGTAAAGAAGTGTAGCTATTTGTTCTAGGTGGATGTTCAACCCTAACAGGTCTCCACTGAAAATACCGGTATATCAAAACAGTGTTGGGAACAGAGGACAATACCATGGGCCTTAGGGATCTGGTGGGGGATTGTTGAAATATAGGGTGGGCTCTAGGCCCATCTAACAATTTCTGAAAAATCCCTAAGGGCCCATTCATGCTTGGCAAGGCAAGTGGGAGGGAGTTTAGTCCCACATCGCTAGTGGAGAGACATGAGCACCAAATATAAGGTGAGCTCTTCTACCATTTTGCATGTGGTGTGAGAAGAAGAAGAGGAGCTCCACACGCGCGCTCCTCCTCCGACGCACGCACGCACGCCTCGCCACGCCACGCCTCGCCTCGTCACGACGCGCGCGCGCCGCGGGTTGCGGGAATCTCGCCGAGCCGATGTGTTCTTTTTGTCGCACGGAAACGGGATACAAACGGTTGTAACTGAAATGCTAATGAGGCTTAAACGTTTGGGGTTAACGTTTTGTTAAGTGCTGGCGTTACTAGTACTTTATTACAGGCGTTTCAGTCTTTCATTGCGGGCGTTTCTTTCCGTTGAACCGTCCTCCTGGCGTGTGCCTATATATGGAGAAGGTCGTCCTCTCCGGGAGACACAGAACAGAACCATCTGCCTCCGCCCCTTGTCGTTCCTCTCACTGCTGCTGCCTCCGGTGATCCCACCCCGTCCGCTGCGTACACGGCTGACGGGTGAGCAGGCCTCCGAAACCACGCCCTCTCGAGATCCTGTACGGGAGAGGGGCGATTAGGTTTTTTGGGGAGCGTCTCCTACGCGACTGCTCGCCAATCTTCGACTGCTTCCACTACATCAACGCTTTCTTCATCGCCATGGCTACCATTGGTGATCCGGCTGCCACTGGGAATAGGACAGCCGACGAGGCTACCGCTTCTGCTGCCGCGACCGCTGCTGCTTCGGCCAATTGGCCTACTGGAGGGTACTACATGCTTATCCCTCTTCTGCTAATTTCGATGTGCATAGTACTAGTGATTTCTGTAGATGTCTCTACGATTTGTCTAGTACTGCATGGTTACATAATTAAGTATCAGCGTGTCCACATAATGTTCATGATTTATTCCTGGATTAATATAATCGGAAAAATGCCTAGATTCCTAACAATCCAAAAACCTAATATGTGTAGGCATTTTTCGATTCAAGGTTTTGCTGCTGCTGCACTGAAACCTGCCCCGTTTACGGGGACGTACTTTAAGCGTTGGCAGACCAAAACCACCTTATGGCTCACGGCGATGAACGTGTTCTGGGTCGCCGGCGTCACTCCCACTGGAACGATTGCTCCTGATCAGGAGAAGGCGTTTACGGAGGCCACCGTCGTCTTTGTTGGAGCCGTTCTGAGCGTGATTGGAGATAAGTTTGGTTGATGCATATTTACATGTGCGGGTCGCCAAGGACTTGTGGGAGGCACTCGAATCCAAATTCGGTGCAACTGATGCTGGGAGCGAGATGTATATTATTGAGCAGTTCCACGATTACAAAATGGTTGAAAAAACGTTCTGTATTGGAACAGGCTCATGAAATACAATGCATCGCAAAGGAGCTTGAGCTCCTGAAGTGGGAGTTACCGGGCAAATTTGTCGCGGGATGCATAATCGCTAAGCTTCCTAATTCCTGGAGGAACTTTGCCACCACTCTGAAACATCAGAGGCGTGAATTCTCAGTAGAGGATGTCATCGCCATCTGAGTGTTGAGACGAATTCCAGGGCAAAGGACTCGCATGGAAAAGGAGAAGGGATCTCAGTTGCCAATGTGGTACAGAAGAACTTCAACTCCAACAAGTCCAAAGGGAAGATGGGTGTCCAACAGAGACCGACTTCAAGAAGAAGGGTAACAAGACCTTCAAGAAGGATAAGAAGAAGA
>CAJUXJ010001869.1:0-21521 GCA_910589775.1 Avena eriantha | reverse complement strand
AGGTGGTTATAAAGGTGACATTGGTATTCTGAAAGTATGTGTGAAGAGCATGGACCAAGATTGGGATTTGTCCATCCATATGACGGATAGATATGCTCTGGGCCCTCTCGATGGAATGTCATCTAGTTAGCTTGCAAGCATGTGACTAGGTCACAAGGGATGACATATCACGGAACGAGTAAAGAGTACTTATCAGTAACGAGGTAGAACTAGCTATGGAGATACCGACGATCGAACCTCGGATAAGTAAAGTATCGCGTGACAAAGGGAATTGGTTTCATATGTTAATGGTTCTATCGATCACGAAGTCATCGTTGAGTATGTGGGAGCCGTTATGGATCTCCAGATCCCGCTAATGGTTATTGATCAGAGAGGTGTCTCCATCATGTCTGCATATTCATGAACCGTAGGGTGACACACTTAAGGTTCGATGCTGTTTAGGTAGATATGGAATGTACGTTGGAGACCGAATGTTGTTCGGAGTCTCGAATTGGATCTGGGACATCACGAGGAGATCCGGATTTGTCCGGAGAATAAGATTCATATAATGGAGATCATTTTGTAGGTTAGAAAATGTTTTGGAGTATTTATATGGGGATTCTAGAAGGTTTTGGAATGTTCCGGAAAGTTCTAGAAGATTTTTTGGAGTTTACTTGAAAACCAAGAAAGGATAAAGGAAAACTTTGGGGCAAGAAAGGGAAACTTGGGGGGGCAAGGACTCTCCCCTCAAGCTCCCTTGTGCGCCGGCCCTAGGTGGTGGGCCTAGGGGTGGGAACCCTAGGCGCCACCCCTCCCTCTATAAATAGAGGCGTGGAGGCGCCACCCCCTGGCCCCTTCCACTACTTACTCCAGCCGCCTCTCTCCTCCTCCTTCGCTCTGCTCTGGCTTAGGCGAAGCCCTGCAGAATTCTCTACTCCACCACCACCACCATGCCACTGTGCTGCTGGGATTTCGTGGAGATATCTACTACCTTTGCTGCCCGCTGGAACGGGGAGAGGAAGGTACACATCGACTCCGCACATGTGACCGTCTGCGGAAGCGCCGCTGGAACGCGCCGCCGGAAGGCTCGTCCACTCGATCTTGAGATCGACAAGTGATCGTCTACATCAACCACGAGATCCGATCTCGCACAAGGCTTTCGGATCTACAAGGGTTAGTATAGATCTATCTCGTGGCACATGTCTAATAGATTAGATCTTGGCTTTTATCTTGATTAGATCTGGGTTTTGTTCGTTCTTGCGGTAGAAATTTTTTGTTTTCCATGCTACGAACCCATCATTTTTATAGAAGGTTCATTAGAAATTTCTCTAGGATATCTAAACCTTTTACTAACCTCTTACAAAAGGGAATGAGATTTAATTTTGATGATAAGTGTCTTGAAGCCTTTGATGAACTTAAAAATGCTTTAACTTGTGCTCCCACCATTAAACCACCTATCTAGGATACAACCTTTGACTTAATATGTGAAGCTAGCGATGATGTTGTAGGAGTGACTCTTGGACAACATAGGTAGTAGATTTAATATTATAAATCATGCTAGTAGAACTCTCAATGGTGATCAAAAGAATTACCCTAAGGAAGAAAAGGAACTTTTTGCTGTATTTTTCTCTTGCGATAAATTTCGTTCTTATATAGTTGATGCAAAGGTGAGAGTTCACATGGATCGTGATGGCTTAAAAGAACTCCTTGAAATGAAAGACCATAAGCCAAGGCTGATCCGTTGGATTCTTTCACTTCAAGAATTTGAGTTGCAGATTATGCAGAGGCAAGAAATAAAAAAATTAGATGCAGTGTCCATGTTTTCCCAGGAAGACACCAATCTTATTGAGAGGAACTTTAGTCCTGGTGATTTTCGTTTATGGGAATTATTTAATGAACTAAACTCAATTCCTCCAAAAGAGAAGGAGTCCTTGTTGTGGGAGGAACTTTTCATCCCCGATTAAGCAAATGGTAAGTGCAAGGTAAGTGTTCTTACCCAAATAAGTGATTTATTTTCACAAATTTTACTCCTAAAAATTCTGCCTTTGAAATCCTTGTGTTTTTTCTGAAGTTTTAGAGGGGTTTTATCAACTATACGGGTGGAGCTATACAACCGGAGAGGGAGCTCCCACCATATAGTTGGTCGTTAAACTCTCTATATCATCTTTGTGAAATTGTTTTCGATATCTGAGCTTATTCGGTCGCAACTATACGACCGGAGCAAAAGTGTTGGCCGTATAGTTGGTCGTTGAACTCTCAGATAGTTTCGTTTTTTGGTGTCTATATCTATACGGTCGCAACTATACGACCGGAGCAAAAAATTTGGTCGTATAGTTGATCGTTAAACTCTCAGACACTTTTGATTTTCGGTGATTGTATCTATACGATCGCAACTATACGACCGGAGCAAAAATTCTAGCCATATAGTTGGTCGTTAAACTCTCTAACACTTTTCATTTGATATTAAAAAACGTTATTGTCAGTTTCGAGTCATGATTTAATCGACCTGGACTCGAGATATTTGGATATATCTTCCTGGAACCAACTATACGGCCAGACCTATACGGGCCATGCCCGTATAGTTGGTCGTTACGCGGCAGGACTCTTCCAAATCTGACATTTCTTTCCCGGTTTCGTTTGGATTCTTTTCTTGGACGACAATTTGGTGTTTCTCGCGAGTTTTACCGACCTCTAACCCCCCTTATATACTGCCATTGTCTCTCTCTCTCTAATGGCAATCTACAGAAACCAATCTACCTCTTATTTACACGTGAGGGCTCTCAACAAAGGGATAGAAGTCAAGAATAAAAGCTCCCATGGAGATCGGGAGCAATAGCGAGCAAGGCAAGGAGATCAAGACCATCCCTATAGAGTTCCTCGATGCCGACCATGGGTGTCAGAAGAGGGATTTGAAGGCCCTGGAGCTGAAGATTGAAGAGTTGGACAAGGAGAAGCCAGGGACGCCCAAACACCTTCGATTGCTACGACTTTATCTTGATAAACTTGATGAAGACATCAAGTGGACAACCGAAGCAGGTTTTTCTATGAGTCTTAAGGCACTACAAACACTTCAGGATAACAATGAGTTCATTAAAGAACAAGTGAAAGTGCTAGAGAGGAACAATCTTTTCTACAAGCTGCACGTTAAAGAATTAGAACCTATCAATCAACCCCTCCGCCTCAGGCTGGCCCGTGAGGAGAAGATACCACCTGCCATGGCGCCACAGTGATCCACAACAATCACAGTATCAAATAATCGCAATGGATTATTTGATATCGCTTGGCTTGATTCCAAGCTTGGGGAGATCTTTAAGACCTTGTAATCTATCCTATAAGTTTTATTATTATTTTTGCATTAGTTCAAACTATAAATAAAGTTTGCATCATTAGAATTCCCTTCAGGAATAGTCGTATCCCTTTTATGAAATTCTGAGTTTATTATTATATATGGAGCAATATTGAGTTTGTGTTTGCTTTAATGATATATGAATGGCTTGAGTATGATTTTACATGCACTTGATTATAGCAATATGAGTCTTCCACACCATTGGTATTAATGGAACACATAAAGATAATTTGGTCAATATGCTGTAAGTCTACGGTTTGATTCACAAAGAAAAATTATCTATACAATTAAGTTAAAAGATAAACCTTGAACAAAGGAAAATGAAAGTGTTATCCAAATAGAGTGAGAACAAGTCGAGGTAGAATCCCCAAGTCATAAGAATGCTTCATATACAGTTGGAATTTGATAATTGTGATCGTTGAACTTTGAATTCCTACATAAAGGTGGAATATATGGCTAGCTCCTTTGCGCGACACTTAAAACAAAAGTGTGAGCATATATGCAAAAGAAAAGAAAAAGAAAGAAGAAAATAGCGAATGTGCAAAGAGTAAATAGGCATATACCACTGCATTGTAGTATGACAAAGAGACACTTTTGAGATTTTGAATCATAAGTGAATACGTTGATCCTAAACACTTGGGACTACCTCATTAACTCATTCGGTTGAATTAGATTCTTTTAAATTATGTTGAGATTCATCTTTTATAAACTGTTGATAACTAAGGTGTTGAAGCCTTCTAATACTATTCAGATGGTTCGAGTAAGATACTGTTCATGAACTTATTCCCCTGTATCGTACATGATAAACACATGCTGCAATTGCCTCATTTATTTTATCGACTCAGCTTCATGAATATGAGGATCACATCCATTAAGCTAAAAACTTGCTCGGGACGATCAAGAGTCTAAGCTTGGGGAAGTTGATGAGTGCATATTTGCATCATGTTTTACACTATTATTTTGCATTATAGATGTAGGATCTTGGTATTTTACGGCGCTCGTGCGTACATTTTATGTCTGTTTTCACCAGGATCAGCACAGATGATGGATCCAATGGATACAATCATTGGAGCAGTTGTACTCTGGAGAAAAGGAGTCAAAAACAACGTAAATCGCTTGTTTGGAAAATGTTAATAGTACCAGAAGAAAACCAGAAGCGAACAAGGGAGGCAGAAGGTTCAACGACCAACTATACGGCGGGAGCAATTTTCTGGCCGTATAGTTGGCGCCGCCTCCGCCTCGTCAAATAGTTTCACCCCGTGCAATTGGTTCGAGGAGATGACATACAGAACACCTAGAAATCGCAGAAACCTCACCTCCGGAATGCATCTGGAGGGGGAACTCATCCACAAGGGATCCATCTTCGCCCTGCGCAGATCCAGGAGGCTAAGGCATCGATCTTCATCATCCACCGCTGCATCACCACCATCTCCATCCATCCCATCTACATCTTGTTGTAATTCCTATACTCGTTGTGGATTTATGCAAGTACTATTCATCTATGATTGTTTCCATTACCATTGCGATGATGTTGATCGCCTCCATGACTGAGTAGATCATTAGTTCTTGGGGAGATGGAGAAACCCTAGTATGAAATTGAAATAAGATAAAGTCTATTATGATATTCATTGTTGTGACCATCTGTTAGATTCTCTACATCTTGATGTTGAGAGAAGTCGACCTCACAATATTTGCCTCTCGTGGGGACTTGATGAAGGGAACTACTTGTTCGTAGACGGAGGTGTGCTAGCACTTATAGTGACTATAAAGCTATTGGCACCCCTTACGTATCAACTTGGGAAACTGAGGAAACTCATGGAACACTATCCATGACATGGGATACGTCCTACGGGATTACGTCCCTTAATAGCGCGGTAATTCAATTGATGTCGATTGCTGACTATTGTGGTTATGAGGATGATGTGAGCAGCGGTTGTTGCCTATTTGTCGAAATACGGAGTTCCTCCGACACATACATAGTTGAGAATTTTCATGATGATAATCTTTATCTTAAATCTTTACAATACTAGTGGTGTATCCGCTACTCCCTGAGAACGCCTTTTCCCTACTACAGTTCCAATCTTTCTTACATACGCGATACTTACTTTCTGTATTAAGTTATTTTGCTTTACTTTATTATTTCTCTTATACCCAAAACTCAAAAACACCTTTTTACACAATACTCGCATTTTATCTTGTCACTTAGAACTTTATCTAGCATTTCTATTGCAATATTAATTTCAAGAATTATTAGACTTCAGACTCCTGCTCCCTCTGGGATCAATATCTTTATTTTGAAACTAGGTACAAACGATATGTGCACTTGCAATCATCAGTAAGCTCGGTGTAGGTATCGTGGCTTGAGAAGCCAAGTACCGCCAACCCTGCCCTATTGCACATGAGGTCGAAGTCCACCTTCAACCCTACCACGGTGAGAAAGTTGTGGTCGGCCCAACATGTGGGCAGCACCCTCCTCGATGAGACAATGTCCAACATGGAGTTGCGCAAGGCTTGGAACTCCAAGCTCGAGCCCTCACCCCATTGGCGCTTGCTCGAACGAAAGAGATTACTGATTTTGTTCATCGTGATGCACTAAAAAATTTCACCATAAAACCTTAGGCATAAAGTTTCTACATGATATATGAACAATCCTACGTGGAAAAATTCAATCTTAACGTGAGAAATTAATAGGTAAAACAAAATAAGCTTGAGTTCATCCATTAGATCAATGTGAGAGTTTGAACCATGGAAATCTGAAAATAAAGCATGGAAAGGGAGAGAAACATACCGATCTATTGATTCCCCCACTCAAACGAATGAAATCTGCGAAGAATCAAGAGTTCTAGGTGGATTTTGAGAGGTTTCGAGAGAGAATATGAGAGAAATAATGAGGAGGGGAGGAAGACCTAGCTGCTCTGGTGCGATTTTGTGGTCACACCAAACTATACGGCTGGAACTATACTGGTGGGTGATGTTGCTCCGCCCGTATAGTTGCGGTGGCGTTGCCAACTAGGGTTTCTTTATGCAGAAAACAGCTATACGGACGCAACTATACAACCGGATCGCAATGATCCCACCATATAGTTGGTCGTTAAACCGTCTATCCCTCGAGATAAATTTTTAAAATTAGCATCGATATCTATACGACTGGAACTATATGGCTGGAATTTTTATTCCCGCTGTATAGTTGGTTGTTAAACTCTCAGTACCTTTGGGATAAATTTTGTACGAAGGCATTAACATCTATACGGCCAGAATTTTTATTCTCGCCGTATAGTTCGTCGTTAAACTCTCAGTACCTTTTAGAGAATTTTATACGAAGGCATCGATATCTATATGACCGGAGATGCGGCCGGAATTTTTATTCCCGCCGTATAGTTGGTCATTAAACTCTCTGTGTCTTCGAAGAAAATTTGTTGATGGAAAATATATCTATATGACCGAAACTATACGGCCAGAATTTTTATTCCCTCTATATAGTTGGTCGTTAAACCATCAGTAATCATCAAAAAAAATTCTATTTCTTTGAGAGTACCTTCTTATCCCAAAACTTAGCGAAATACCTTATTTTTGACAGAAAATTGATAGAAGAAATTGTCGACCAACATTGGCGTATTAAAAGCAAAATTTTAGCTTCTTTAGATGAAAAACTCGAACTTTAATTTTTATTCTTATTCTAAACTCATTCAATCAATTTTTCTACTACTTTTTGACAGATGCATCTTCACAGGCGCGCTTCCGCAAGAATATCTGTGAAAAAGTGGTAGGAATGAGATGAAGCTTTTATTCTCTAGTTTATTTTATTGACGAGATGGGTTGTCTCGCATTAAGAATTTTATTAAGAATTATTGAATAACTCAACCTCTTCTCTATTCTCGAATTCTTACCTTGGGTTGCCCTTTATCAAAGGCACTTACCACATGAACTCGATTTTCTGGTGGAATATTTCTTTCTCTTGCTTCTAGCTTCTTTGGAAAATACCGGATGATCTCAGCATCATAAACATTGAAGATTATCTTTCCTTCAGCACAATCAACTGATGCCCCTACAGTACTAAGGAAAGGTCTTCCAAGTATTATGGATAATTTTCATCTGCAGGCATCTCAAGAATAATAAAATCGGTGGGAATAACTTGTTAATCTATTCTAAGTAGAACATCGTCGATCATACCAATTGGTTGTTTAGTGGACTTGTCAGCCATCTGTAAACTAATAGTAGTAGGAGAATACTCTCCTAATCCTAACCTTTTATAGAGGGAGTATGGCATTACACTAACTCCTGCTCCTAGATCACACAAGGCATTGTGAATATCAGTTTTATCTATTGAGCATGAAATAGTTGGTATTCTAGGATCTCCAGACTTAGACAACAGCTTCCCATTAGCAGGATAACTAGTTACCATGGCAACAGTTTCAGTTATTTCTTTCTTTCTACTAAGAATATCACGGATAAACTTAGAATAAGTGGGAACTTTAATTGCATCCGCAAACAGAATTTCCAGAGAAGGTCACTAAGTTACTTTGTAAAAGAATTATAAATTACCTGATCTGTTCTTTATTTTTTCGATCTGGATAAGGAAGCTTTTTCTCACCTGACTTACTCTTATCTTTTACCTTTTGTGGGGGTCACGCTCTTTTGTATCTTTATTTTGTTGTTGCTTATTGCTTTTCTTCTTTTCTACTACAACAACTTCATCTTCCTTGCTTATATCTTTCTCTTCTCTTGGATCAACCGTCTCTGCATTAGTGTCGTAGCGGTCATCCTTGGTTTGATTTTTTGTTTCAGTTTCATCTTGAGGATCCACCAATGTATCATCTTCTTGGCTTGCTTAGAGCAAGGCTTTTCTCCTTTCGCTCTCTTTTAGCTTCATATTCCGGTGGTCCTAAGGGTCCTGTAACGACTTCACCCCTTATTGTGACAACATTTGTAGAAACAGGAATATCTTTATCTTCACGGAGATTTTTTTTAACCATATGCTATTTTTTCACATTGGGTTTCAATCATACTAAGATACTTGTGAAATAATTTTATTTCTTGGCCAATCTCATCATAATTTTCCATGAGTTCCGCCAAAATATTTTTGTGTTTTTGAAAATGCTTATGCAAGTTATTATGAGATTTCACTTGTCGATGTTTTAATTCTTGAAAAACTTTTCTAGTTTCATATTCTTCAGTTAAAACTTGTAACAAATCTACTTTTTTTTCCTTAACAATTTCAGAAGGAATACCTTTTTCTTTCATTGTTTTGTGTACCTCAGGCATAAGATCAGGAGTTATCCGAAGTATCCTGTTTTCCAGCTTAGTGCCAAAATGAGGATTATATAAAGAATCATGCTTAGCCCTAGTAGACATCAATTCCAAACATTCTTTAATAGTTAAAGTATTTATCGATCCTCCGGAAGTCAAGCAATTCTCTATATTGAGTATTAAGACCATGGTAAAATAAATGGAAAATAGTTAGTTCAGAATAACCATGATTAGGAATACTATTGATCATTCCAAAGAATCTTTCCCAGGCTTGTGGGTAGTTTTCTCCCATGTTCTGACTAAAGTTGCCTATATTATTTCTTAGATCAGTTACCTTTTTAAAAGGATTAAACCTGTTTATGAATTTAACAATGCAGTTTTCCCAACATTTAATGTAATGGCGAGGGAGAGAATATAACCAGTCTAGAGCTTTACCTCTAAGAGACCAACAGAATAATTTTAGACAAGAAAAGTCTCTTGGCAAACCTTTTGGTCCAAACGATGTTATCACATCGTCGAACTCTCTAATATGTCTTCCTGGGTCTTCATCTTCCCTTCCACTAAAAGCTTTCTCCTGCAAAATTTTAATAATTCCACCATCAAATCGATATTCGCTAACTCCAGGATTAGGGAATTCTATGGGTTGTTTAAGAAATTCAGAACTTGGAGCACAATACTCTCTGAGAGTTTTCTTAGGTTTCATAGGAGTTGTCCTGTAAATATACATGATTTCCATAATATCACTTAGGTTTTCAACTTCAACTTTGTTTGATCTTAAAAGTTTTTCAATAATTTCTTCACGCCTTTTTGCAGGCACGTGCTCAATATAATCCGGTATATAAGTCCTACAGAGCATGTAGACCCTTTGTCTCCTAGGGAGAACATTTTGTAGTAGCAACACCTGAAATGTCAAAAGACAAACACTTAGCGCTTAGCTCCCCAGCAACGGCGCCAGAAAATAGCTTGATGTCTACAAGTGCACAGATCATTTGTAGCTAGTTTTGAAGTATAGATATCGATCCCAAAGGGAGCCCAAAGGTAAGTGTTTACGGGTGAAGTCTCTGCCACACCCGAAGTTGTCATGGGTCTTTGAGTGAATTGACTGCAAGTGTTGAAAAAAGAATGGGGTTTTGATTAAATGAGATGTATCTAAATAGAACTAGAATGTAAACTTCAGAAATATAAAGCATAAAAGTAAAGAACGACTTGGTTGTTTGTTGTTTCCTGCAAATGGCAAAAGAAGGCGGGGGAGATTTAGTTCATGGTGATAGTGACTGTGCCAGGTGGATGAATGATAAATGTAACAATTATAATCTTATAAATATATGTGTAGGCGAGCAACCCATAATTAGCCACAACTCCTCTTGGTAGATTTTATCCCAACTTCAATAATCCTACTAGCCTGTTACCAAAACCATGGTCAGACACTAGACAATTAACACCCTTCAGGTTGCTTAGCGATTAAGCTCCTTGGATCGGACTAATGCAATAAGCAAAGTGGTTCCTCGTTATCCTCGAGTCTACTAGTTTCCATTGATATCCCCGTGTCACCCGAGGGTCGCCGGTCCACTAGCGAACAAGATCTTATCTATGTATAACAAAGCATCATGTTGTCTAGGCCATTAATTGGACAACAAGCATTAGGCATCTCATAGATAGTCAAGCACACATAATATAGTAATTAGAATTAATCATAAACTAATGGAAAATATATGAAGGCACATCACATCTCACCAATCCCCTACATCTGCCACGCCCAAGGGAATTACTCACACATGAGAGAAGAACGGATCATCAGTATAATCAAATAAGGGAATTCATCTTTGTGTTACTGTGGAGATCCACAATAAGAATAGAAAAATATCCAACACAATTCAAGATGAGAAGAAATAATCTCAAACCCTAGTCTTGCAAGGTGAAGATCCCTCTCTCTCTCTCTCAAGTACAAGTAGTGGCTATGGGGTGTATTGGCTAGGAGGTTGAAGATCATGGAGCGAGATGAAGAACGTCTTCCCCTTCTTCTCCGGATCTCTTCTTTCTCCCTTTTGGATGGTATGGCGGTTGTTGTGTTGTGTTTTCGTCCTCGGTCCCTTCACGGAAGTTGTCCCTTTTGACAAGATAGAGGCGACGACAACTATACGGCCGGAAAAATATTCCCGCCATATAGTTGCTCGTTAAAGCTTCTATGAGTTCCCCTTGAGTGCTTCCAAAGAGAGACTTGCTTGTTTTCTCCAGAATATTGTGTTTCTCTAGTGAAAACCTTCTGTTGATATTCAGAACCTGAAACACACATTAAAAACCAAGTTTTCTTTGCTACCGAAGTATTAGCGTTAGATAAAGCTAGAAAATGATCAAATCTGAGAGAAAACCATTAATAAAAGCCATAAATATGTGTCGAATCTCACAACTATCAGCAACCCATTGGTTACTCCCACCGGCAAGGCAATCTATGGCGCACTCCGTTGAGCCCATTACCGTCACCCATATCCGGAGCGTTACGGAGCTTGATGAGAAGCGTGTGGCAATCCTAGTGGAGGCCAAGTGCATCGCAGAATAGGGCGCTAAGCTAGACGAAGATATGGCAAAGGCATAGCAATCTATCAAGGCGGCAAGAGCTATGGAGGTTGAATACAAGCAGTTGTTGTTGAAGCATAAGTCAAAGAAAGCACCAGCTCAGGTTGTCGAAGACCCTGGCATTCGGCGCAGGTTGGGGTATGGCGGATCTAAACTGACAAAAGCCACCCCATACATTGATTCGGAGGGGAGGCAAGTCATGCCAACTCCCGCCCTCAACATTTCCATTGCCAAGACCCTCCTGGAGCAGGACAGGCCGCCAAAAGCAGTTGCTTAGGTGTATGATTTTGTTGGCAAGGCATGCAAGCAACATGAAAAGGCTAGCTCGCAGAGGCTTGAGTCCTACCCAGAGCTTTGCCAGTCAACCCTGAACAGCTATAGAAGGCCAAGATCTCCCTTGATGAAGGATCTCACATAGGCTCTACGGGGCGAAGACGGAGGGAGGCGCGTAACAGGGCTGACGCCATACCCATATCCTCCGATCATGGAGAAAAGGCTCATTCTCGTTGGTCGTCGCCTCCACCACCATCCTGGCGTCACGAGGAACCATAGCCGCGCCACCGTACAAGCATGCCACCACCTAGGCGTCCCCAGGTTGGTATTGTTATACGCGACCAAGGTGAGCAGCCCCGGCATGCCAGAGAGCATAGCAGCATTGAAGGACACAGGAGCAAATCCTACAAGGAAGCACCACATCCGACAAGCAACCGCGACATGCACGAGGAGTCGCGGAAGGGTAATAGCAAGAAAGCTAACCCACCGCCTCCACCGCGGCCGTCGCCACCTAGCAGCCATCATGGTGGAGGACATGGTGGATCTCATAGATCGCACCGCAATTACCCTCCCCATGACGGAAAAGGGAAGAAACCAGAGACGTACGATGCACGTTCATGGCTGGACAAGATCCAAGAAGCTCGGGAGCTCCCATACCTTGGGCCACATTGTTTTGGACCAGTAATACGGGACACAACCTACCCCTAGGGTCTCCGGATAGACAAGACTATCAAGCCCTATGACGGTATTGCCAGACCAGTTACATGGTTGCAGGACTACAACGAAGCAATTCACATCGCAGGGGGAAACCCCAATGTCGCCGTTAATTACCTCCCACTTATGCTCACTAGTACCACCCAACAATGGATTGACGACTTGCCGGAGAAATCAATATGCAATTGGTTGGACATGCATGAAGCATTCACCAAGAACTTTGAGGGTACGTATAAGCGTCCCTGCACTGTCGGAGACCTACAACGGTGCATACAAGAAAAGGATGAAACCTCTCGTGCCTACCTCTCTCGTTGGCTGGATATGAAAAATTCTTGCGTATGGTTGCACGAACAACCGCTATGGCTGCCTCCATCGACGGTCTGGAGAAGGGAACTTTGCTCTGGCATACGTTGAAGCGCAAGCAAGACAACAATGAGCTCAACCTCAATGCAATGATCGCCATGGCTAGCGAGTTTACCACTGCTGATGACGACACGTGCGGATCGTTGCCGGCAATAGCAATCCCTACCTAGGCCAAGAAGAACAATAATAGTGGAAGACTCCACTTGAAGAAAAGAAAACAACCGACATGGTCGCCGCTACGTTCACTGGCAGAGGCGGAGGCGGACAGCGTGAACGTGGCTGGGGGCTAGCCATGGCCAGCAGAGGAGTGATTCTACACCCTTGGTGCCCCACGTTCCCCAAACGTACAAAGAGTACCACGATATGCCGTGTTTTGTCCACCTTGACGAAAACGGCAAAGCCACCTACACCAACCGCCAATGCAAGTTTGCCAATGATCTCAAGGAAGACCCTGAGTCCGGCTACAAGAAAAGTCGGAAGAATAGACCATGCCGAAAGGGCAAAGGGAAGAAGAAGGAGGAGGAATCCAAGGAATCAAGTGATATGGATGAAGACGTGGCACCTAAATCCTCCGACAAGGGAGAGGGTAAAGGGAAAAAAAACCTTCGAGAAGAAGGCTCCAGTCTACCACACTTTCCTTGGCACTCCCACCGTCTGGCTGAGAAAACCTCTTTGAGGATACTGATGGCTACCCTCCCTCCGGTTCCCCAGTACATCAGGTGGTCGGAGATTCCATTTACTTGGCATAGGAAGGATCACCCAAACCTTATCCCAACAGAGAACCAATATGCCATGGTCATCAACCCTTCGATTGATGGCACAGAGTTCACCAAGTGCCTCATGGATAGTGGAAGCAGCATCAACATCATGTACCTGGATACACTGCACAAGATGAACTTGACAGAGAACCGGCTAAGGAAGAGCAACACCGTGTTCCATGGGGTTGTCCCCGGCTGACAAGCGAATTCCCTGGGCTGCATCACCCTTCCGGTCTCTTTTGGCAACGTTAACAATTACCGCCAAGAACGCATGACCTTTGAAGTGGTGCCTTTCAAGAGTGTGTACCATGTCACCTTTGGACATGACATCTTCCACTCCTTCCTCGCAAGGACATGCTCTGTCTACAACAAGCTCAAGATACCCGGACCAAACGGCATCATCACCGTTGACGGAAGCTTCACAAAGGCACGGGAGTAGGAGCTCAGTGAAGCCACCTTCGTCGAAGCAGTTCTCTATGGTGAGGAGTTCAAGGAGATCCAGAACCAAGTCGATGCCTCGGAGATGCCGGCTTCGAAGAAGCAGATCACTGCTGCCGAACCTGCCTTGAAGGCCACCATCAAGACCAAGCAGGTGGAGCTTGTTTAAGGAGATTCCTCCAAGACCACTGCCATTGGCACGGACCTGGATCCCAAATAGGAAAGCGCACTCGTCAAGTTCTTCCGTGAGAACAGGGACATCTTTGCCTGGCAACCTACCGACATGAAAGGTGTACCTAGGGAACTTGCCGAGCACAACTTGAATATTGATCCTAAAGCTAAACCGGTGAAACAACCTCTACGATGCTTTGGTGATAAAAGACGAAGGGCTATAGGCAAAGAAATAGCTAGGTTAATTAAGGTTGGCTTTATCCAAGAAGTTATTCACACCCGATGGGTGGCAAATCCTGTACTTTTCCCCAAAAAGGGAACCAATGAATTAAGAATGTGCGTTGATTACACCGGCTTGAACAAAGCGTGTTTGAAGGATCTGTTTGCTTTGCCTCGAATTGACCAAGTCATTGACTCGACGACTGGCTTGGAACTTATGTGTTTTCTCGATGCCTACTCAGGTTACCACCAAATCCGGATGCGAAAGTCAGACCAACTAGCCACTTCGTTCACCACGCCCTATGGCACATATTGCTATGTTACGATGCCCTTTGGGCTAAAAAATGTTGGTGCCACTTACCAGCGGACAATGAAACGCTACCTACACAACCAAATAGGTCGCAACGTACATGCTTATGTGGACGATATCGAGGTAATGTCAAAGAAATCAAATGATCTTATCGATGACTTGAAAGAAACCTTTGACAATCTCCAGAAATACAAAGTCAAAGCCGGCAAATAGTATGCAGAGCAAAAGGCTACATCATCATTGATGGCTAGCTATACAAAAGAAGTAGCACAAGAGTTTTCCTGCGATGCATCTCCCAGCAGCAAGGTATTGAATCCTTAGAGAGATACATCTTAGAGATTGCGGGCATCATGCCGCTCCCTGATTGTTGGTGGCCAAGGCCTTCCGACAAGGATTCTACTGGCTAACTTCCAAGGCAGACACCGATAAGTTGGTACAAACATGCCTTGGGTGTCAGTTCTATGCAAGACAACCAAGTGTTCTAGCTGAAGAATTGCGAACAATACCAATAACTTGGTCGTTTGTAGTCTGGGGGCTGGACATGGTGAGACCTTTGCAGACAGCACCCTGTGGATTAACACTCTTGCTAGTAGCAGTGGATAAGTTCACAAAATGGATTGAAGCTAAACCCATTAGAAAGCTTGATGGGGCAACAGCCGTAAAATTTGTCCGAGATCTAGTGGTGAGATTTGGTCTCCCACACAGCATCATCACCAACAATGGAAGAAATTTATCTCTCAAAGAAGTTGAGGAGTACTGTCATGAAAAACGCATCTGTCTTGACCTAGTATCTTTGGCACATCCACAATCAAATGGGCAAGTTGAAAGGGCCAATGGACTAATTCTGCACGGAATCAAGCCACGCTTAGAAGCACCACTACGAAGAGCAGTTGGGTCTTGGGCGGAGGAATTACCATTTGGCTTGTGGAGTTTACGAACAACACCCAACAGATCCACTAGCTTGACTCCTTTCTTCATGGTTTATGGAGCAGAAAACTGTCCAACCATCCGACATCCTCCACGATGCACCAAGAGTCACCGCTTACAAAGAGGGTGACGCTGAAGAATCCAGACACCTATTTGTGGATCTACTCAAGGAGGAGCACGTGCTGGCATGCCATAGATCCGCCATCTACCAGCAGAAGCTATGTGGCTACCATAGTTGCCATGTAAAGCATCGCTCATTTAAAGAGGGGGATCTGGTGCTCTGACTCAAGCAGGAGAAATCACACAAACTATCCCCACCTTGGGAAGGATCGTTTGTCATAAGCAAAGCATTGCTAAATGGTTCCTATTATCTCGTTATTATTCGCGAGTTGAAAGATAGGCCAAAAAATCACAAGCGCAAGCAACATGACTCCGATGATGATTATCCGGAGACAGATCGGCCATGGAACATAGCACAACTACATCCCTTTTACACTTAGCACATTTCTTTCTGTAATAAGTTTCTTATATGATCAATGAAATAAAGCATTTGGTTCACTCATATTCCTCGAGTATTTTACCTCCTTTAGTTGTTCTTTTTTGGATCATATAAACCCTTTATGTGCAAGTTTGCATTTGCACTTGTGAAAATTCCTCCTACGGGCGTTAGCTTAAGTTTTTTTGGTCTACACGTTTTCTGAAGTTTTTATGTGGATTCCGGAGTAGTGACTTCTCGACACTCAAAGCCGGTGATTTTGCTCTTAGGTTCTTGACAGTGATATTAATCATCATCACCTCAGGGCATAGTTTTGTGCTACGAGTCTTTCGTCTCACAAAAGGTCAAGCATACGAATCAGAATAATGGATAAGCCAGCTGTCGTCGGACTGATGACAAGTACGCCATGAGGGGATCCTCGAGGCATGCAGAAGAGAGGGGTGTGAGACGTATGGTGTTCTGGGACGGTGAGCACACAAGTTTACCCAGGTTCGAATCCGCCGGCTTTGGACGGATCCTACTCCTACTAGCAATCTAGTAATATGGTAGAGCCGGCATATGGGTTACAAGGGTTTCGCTTGTGCGAGTTGAGATTGTAGGCTATTGTGTGTTGCCTTAAAGGCGTACCCTAGGACGTCTTATATAGATATCCGGCCTAGGTTTTACAGGAGAGACCTATCCGGCTACGACTAAGAGTCGGTTACAGAGTACACCTTGAACTACAAGTAACATAACAGGCCTAAGTCGGTAAGTCTTTTGGGCCTTTCCGTAGACGGACTAGACTCCGTCTCTTCTCCCTGACTGGGCCGCCCGTGAAGAAAAGCTCTAACCCGAAGTGGGCCACCCTGGTTAGTGAGGCACAGTGAGGATACCTGGAAAGTATATCCCCAACAGCAGCCCCCGGAAGCCTCCAAGATCCAGAGTCGGATTTCATCATCGTCTAGCTTGATCTTCGGCTTGCAGAATCTTGAAGGGTTCCT
Organism: Avena eriantha; assembly: GCA_910589775.1. NCBI lineage: Eukaryota > Viridiplantae > Streptophyta > Magnoliopsida > Poales > Poaceae > Avena > Avena eriantha. The sequence continues at coordinate 4,726 of CAJUXJ010001869.1, read as the reverse complement.
GAAACTCCAAAACAAAGGATAGGATCTGAGTCTCAAAATGAGTTAGACCTATGAATACATTATTCGGTTTTCCAGCTTGAAATTCAAACTAAGCCGGAACTTGGTCTCTAACGTAATCTGATACCATTCATGGTCAAGTCACGTCACTGATAGACATCCCCGTCAGCACGACCGTTGGTGGGTCCGCCTTTTGCGGAATGGAGGCATCGTTTTAATGCGTGCGCGGAGATCGAGGCGGCGTAATCATCACGAGGGAGTTGCCCGGCTCCTTCCACGATGCGTGGCACGGTTACTATTTTCATTGCACGAATCTTGGCATGGACGAAGGATTTAAGGGGCTAAGATTTCTCCCTTTCCTCTTCACCAGCACTTGTGCTCCTCTCAACGCCTCCCACGAACAATGCTCCTCTACCTTCTCCCCCAAATCTCACAGCACTGCCCATCCTAGGTCACCGAAGCTCAGAGAAATGGTTGAAGCCTCATCCTCCAGCATAGTGGCGACAGCGGCGACGGCGTCGGTACCATAGAAGGAGAGCTTTCGTGGGGTTTGGATTCCCTGCGTCTTGGACGATGCCAAGCTCCGCGTGGTCAAGAACGAAGGGCTCCTCCACGTCATCAACTGGCGGAGCGGCTATGGCTAAACCGTCCCTACTCCCCGCGCCGATGAGTGGGTGCACTTCGGCACCCACCTTGACAGAGGTTTGAGCTTTCCACCCTCAGACTTCTTCTCTGAGGTGATATATTACTATGGAGTTCAACTCCACGATCTCCCCCCGAACTCTCTCGTAGAGATGAGTGCTTATGCTTCTTTGTGTGAGGGGTATCTCGGCATTAGGCCGAGTCTCATTCTCTTCCAGTTTTATTTTCATACCCGGAGAAACTCTATCACCACCGGTAATCCATACATTACCGGGACTCTTAGCTTTTCCGTTAGGAGAGAACGCGTCTATCCTCAAATTAAGGCTAGTGAGTCGGTGAAATAGTGGCCATCCACTATCACAAGGATATTCCTGCTCTCGGCAAAGCTACTGCTTTGCCGGCTTTTTTTGATGGTGCCGCCATGCCCCAAGAGTCCTAGGACGCAGATGCGTCGGCTCTTAGTCATGATCTGCTTCTCACCAAGAGGCCGATTGAATATTTGACGAAGCATAAGGGCCTTAAAGGGCCTGACTTGATTCACTATTGGCTGGCACATCGGATCCAGCCTCTCCAACACCATGGTGACCGGCTTATGCACTCCATCACGACGTCCAAGAAGGACTGTCTCTGGATCTGCTCTCGTCCTTACCTGGAAAAGGACTATGAGTCCCAAATCAGATGGTTGATAAGGGAGCAGATCGAGAGGAAGATCCCGGAGCTGCCTTTGGACATGCATACGGCTGATAATCCCGTAGTTCCAGTAAGCTTCCAACAATAACTCGAATTATGTGTTCAACTTTACATTATTGTCTCTTTTTGCAATGCTCAGATATTTTTTATTTTTAGCTTGCTGACCTCCCCGAGTCAGAGCATGCTCCTATCGAGGGATATCCTCCTAAGATCTCTCAAGATGATGGAGAATTGGTTTCTCTGCCGGAGACCTTTACCGAAAGCGTAAGGCTCCAATAGTTTCTATTGGCACAAAGGAGGTGCCCATTGTGAAGAGGTAACTTTCCTCACAAGGTTTCTGTATTTTATTTATTAATTCTTTCTGAGGTGTAACATTCTTTGTTCTATTACTTCCTCAGAGCTAAACAGCTCACCAAGGGCAAGTGGAAAGGAGGCTCGTCGAAGCCTCTACGCCAGTCAAAGCTGAACTTGACTTCTCCTATCATAGCTCCTCCGACTCTCGCCCCTCAGCCTTCTGCAGTGCCGGAGATTACTCCATCTCTGACCGTCATGGAAGATCCGTCTCAACAAGCAGAGCCAACGATCCTCGGCTCGCAAACTGACATCACCATGGGTGACTCATGTTGGGTCCACAGCATAGAAAACAAAAAATTTCCTACGATGAGAACTATACGCCAAGATCTATCTACTAGGTACAGAGCAACGGGTGGACATACATCCATCGAGAACTTACCCTCGAAGACAACGAGTTTTGTTAACGGGTAGGAACTCGTGGTTGATGTAGTCGTACACTTGCCGATCTCAAGATCGTGTGGAAGTCCGAGCGTCACAACTCAGGAGCGCATCCGTACTCGCACACACGTTCAAGCCACCGAACAACCTCCACCTCCTCGCTCCAGCAATCTAGCGGAAGCAGCAACTCCTTCCAGACAAAATGCCACCGGGAACATGTATCTCGCTAATCCGAGACCATGGGGGAATAATTCTAGAGGGGGAGAGAGATCCTTCACAAGGAGATGTGAGGACGAAGGAGGAAGAGGGTGTCCTTTTATAGGAGGAGGGGGGAGGCCCTCCTTCATGGCCGGCGCATGGGGGTGTGACTCCTCACCTCCCCATTCATGTGGTGGTAACCCCTCCACATTAAAATGCCTCTTCACATTCCCCTTTAAAGTCCCTACTTTCAATGCATTAAAATTCTCCAAGTTTAATGCTCTCTCATTTAATAAAACTCTTTTATTAAATTTATTCAGAATTTTGTTAATTACTTTAATTAACAAACATTCACATATAACCCCTTGCAATATTTCAATATCACATGCATAACCACTTTCTGCAATTTCACCCGAAACAATTCATGTTTCTATCGAAACAATCCCTGCGCTTTGCAATTCTTTCGTCTGAAACATATGTGCTCCAAAATGGTGTCCGGTAACTCTTAAGTGTGTCACCCTACGGTTCGCGAATAATGAAGACATGATTGAGACTCCTCTCAGATCAATAATTAGAAGCGGGACCTAGAGATCCATACTGACTCCTACACATTCAACGATGACTTCTGTGATCATGAGAACCTTTAACGCTAGTAACTAAATCCCTTTGTCTCACGATATATTACATGTCAGAGATTCGATCATCGGTATCTCCATGCCTAGTTTGATCTCGTTGCCGACATGCACTCTTTTCTCGTTCCCGTGATATAACATTCTAACCAAAGATTTTATTCTTTCCTAGGCTTGAGCAACATGCTCATTATCAAGTTGTTTAAACTTCATTATTTCACTTCTCATGGATATAATCTTAGTCGGAGGATAGTATTTTCCAATAAAAGCATCTTTGCACTTAGTCCAAGAATCAATACTATTCCTAGTTAAGGAATTCAACCATTCTTTAGCTTTTCCTCTCAAAGAGAAAGGAAACAATTTCAGCTTAATAATATCTCCATCTATATCCCTATGCTTTTGAATCTCACAAAGTTCAACAAAGTTATTTAGATGGGAAGCAGCATCTTCATTACCAATACCAGAAAATTGTTCTCTCATAACAAGATTGAGCAAAGCAGGTTTTATCTCAAAGAAAGTATTTTCAGCCACAGGTGGAGCAATAGGTGTGCTCATAAAATCATTGTTGTTGGTGCTAGTGAAGTCACACAACTTAGTGTTTTCAAGAGTAGTCATTTTTTGGGTTTTCAAATAATAAAGCAAACTAGTAAAACTAATTTTTTTGTGTTTTTGAAGAACAACACAAGCAAACAAAGCAAAAAGAAACTAAGAAAAACAAAAACAACAAAGTAAAGAGATTGGTTATGAGGGACTCCCCTTGTGAAGATGTCCTTGACTCCCCGGCAACGGCGCCAGAAAAGCGCTTGATGGCTCAATGCACGGCGCCCAGAAAAATTCTTGATGGCGGTGTTGATGTAGAGCTTGTTGGGAACCCCAAGAGGAAGGTATGATGAGCACAACAACAAGTTTCCCTCAGTTATGAAACCAAGGTTTAATCGAACCAGTAGGAGCAAGGAAACACCTCAAAGGTGTTACTAGCTGAGCTTTGGTAGGGTGCACTACCGGTGCTAGTAGCAACGTGGAGACCTGCACAACACAACCACAGAACTTTGTCCCCAACTTGCGATGAGGTTGTCAATCTCACCGTGTTTTGTGGAGAACAAAGGATTAAATGTATCGAATGCAAAGAAGTAAAAGTTTGCAGAAAGTAAACACAAAACAGTAAACAGTTTGTAGATTGTATGTAAAAGAGAAGGACCGGGATCCATAGTTCACTAGAGGTGGCTCTCCTTAAGATAGATAACATGCTGGGTGAACAAATTACAGCGGGGCAATTGACAAACATCGAGAAAGCAATACATGCATATACTAATCATCTTGACTCCTTTGAGACTTGATTGGGCATTACAACATTATACATAGACCGCCATCCAACTGCATCTATGACTAATAATCCACCTTCAGGTTATCATCCGAACCCCCTCTAGTATTAAGTTGCAAGCAATAGATTATTGTTTTACGAACTGCGTGTAAAGTAAACAATACAATTGTTCTATGAACAAAGTATTGTTGTTTTCTCCCTAGTAGCAACAACACATCTAGTACCTTAGAGATTTCTGTCACTTCCCCAAATTACCAGAGGCATGAACCCACTATCGAGCATAAATACTAACTCTTGGAGTTGCTAGCATCTACTTGGCCAAGATAGCTACTAACAACGGAAAGCATGCAAGATCAAAAATAACAAAGACATGATAGAATCAATAATCAATCTGAAATAGCATCTCAATATCCATCGGATCCCCACAAACACAACATGCAGAATTGCAAATAGATGATATTGATCATGAACGGAGCTCACAAGATCTAAACATGAAAGCACAAAGGAGGGAGAACCA
>CAJUXJ010001868.1:0-23929 GCA_910589775.1 Avena eriantha | reverse complement strand
ATTGATGAAAGGAAACTCGTTGAGGAAAAACTCCAAAAAATGTCGTAATAGTTGGAAGGATAATTGCTTTCCCTTGGGGGAAGACTTTTATATTCATTCAGTACTTACAACATGGTACTATATATGATCTCGCTCCAATTACCAAAAGTGTGTCTTGAATAAAGGATTATTTTGATCAAGATTCTTTTGGAAAGGGGATAGTGAAAAGAAGAAATATCGACTAGATGAAATGAAATGTGGTTTGCTGACGAAAGAATACGGTGACTTAGAATACATGATTTGCAAGTCAAAACAACACCACACTCCTGAGTAAATGACTTTTCAAACTACTTACAGAAGATGTTGTCTGGAACATCATTCTATGGAGAAATATGTTGGATCCAAATATTTGTCTCAAGTGGTTTAGAAACCCGGTGATTCGCACTTTTGGGCTAGACTAATGGCGTCCAAAAAGCATTTTATTCCGTTTTGTGTTTTCAATATTAAGGATGGACCACAAATTAGATTCTGGGAAGATAAGTGGCTGGCCAAACTTCTCTTCGCGAACAATATCCAACTCTATATTCGATTATTAGACATAAAAAGGATACACTTTCCACAGTAATGGAATCTAATTATCCTAATGTGTCTTTTAGAAGGAGTCTCATTGGTCCTAGACTGGGTATCTTGGAATAATCTGTTACTACGATTATCCAAGATACAGTTGTCGTATGGTGTAGACGAGTTCAAATGGAAATTACTAGAGAGTGGTAAATTTTCAGTTGACTCATGTATAGAGCTTGATCCAACCTTATATTACATTCAATTTAATAGTAAAATTTGGAAGATGAAAATACCCTTAAAAATGAAGATAATCGCTTGGTATCTCCATAAGGGAGTAATTCTTATAAAAGATAATCTTGTTAAGAGGAATTGGCATGGAAGTACACAATGCGTTTCTTGTCATCAGGATGAGACAATCTGGCATTTATTCTTCCATTGTAAATTTGCTCATATATATGGTCAATCATCCAAGTAGCCTCTGGTTTATCTCCCCCACGTTCGGTGGCCAATGTATTTGGCAAATGGTGCATGGGATAGAGGATAAATATAGGATTTTGTTTAGGGTGGGAGCATTGCCATTATTTGGTTGCTTTGCCTATGTAGAAATGACAAGATTTTTTATAAAATTGTGTCTTCTTCTCTACAGGTTATCTATCAGGCCACAGATATTCTCTGATCATGGACAACTATCCAGCGTATGGAGTTTCGCGACTTGTTTGCGGAGGGGTGTACGCGATTGGAGGACACGGTTGTCAGAGCCCTAGAATCCGGGGTGCCACGTCCCCGTGCAGGACGAGCCCGTGTCGTAGGAGTCTTCGCCTACGAGAGGTGGGACGTCTCCCAGAAGGGAACAAACCGGGCATGGCATCGTGAGGCACGCTCCTCAAGGGAGAGTGACCCTCCGAAAGTAACACCTGCTAAGGGAGACTGCCACGCGTTTGTGTAACGCCCTCGAGCCTCGGATACCCCGGGGTGTGTGCGGGGCAGAACAGTAACCACGCTGGACGAGGTACAGGACTATGGCCCATCAACAGCGCAGGGCTTTCATGGCATTAGCCGCCTCGGTAAAGAGGACCCGGTCCACCCTCCTTCGTATGGAAGGGACATGTGATCTTGTGGTGGGAGGCTCCCCCTAGTTGCCTTTTTGGTGAAAAGGGGAAAAGCAGAGAGCGCTAGGTGAAGACAAACGATGTCGACAAAGGACGCTTTATAGGAGGATGGAGTGGAGCGCAGCGAGCTGGACCATGTTTATCAAAAAGTAGTCTTGTAGACCGGCGTCTCGGGGGGGTGGTACTGTGGTGACCCTTCCCGTCCAGGGATCGGAGGAAGAGGCCCCAAGCCGCTCTATATAAGGAGCCCTTCTCCTAACTTGCAAGGGACGGATCTTAGGGATCTAAAACCCAGACTTTCATCCTCCATTGTAACCTCGTGAGGTAGGCTAGCAATACAACAAAGTAGGAGTAGGGGATTTACCAACTCATGAGGGTCCCAAACCTGGGTAAAAACCTCGGTGTCAACTCTCTGTCATGCGTCCGATCCACCGCCGTAGCCATCGCCGAGCTCCTTCGGAATCGCGTATTCAACCCCCTCACGAACCAAGGGATTGTTGGACCCTAGTTCCTTCGCGGGACAAATCTCCGACATTTCGCGCACCAGGTAGGGGGCTCAGGCACGCTTTCAATACCTTCGATGACCTCGGCAAACATATCGGCCAACAACGAGATGCACGCCAAGCGAGACCTCCGCCGTGCGGCAAGCAAAGCCCAGACCGAGCTAGCTCCGCAGCATGCCGCCTACATGAAAAGGTCTCCTCCTACCGCCCATCGCAGGAGCCTGCTCCTTCCTCACGTGGCGTCACCCCTCTCTCCCGTACCGCGTCGTCTCGCATCCACCCCGAGCGGCTCACCCCGGAGGCCACCAAGCATATGGTGTGCAAGCTCCTAGACCACCTGCCGGCGGCTGAGTAGGGCAAGGAGAGGCGACGTAGCCGGATCGTCGAGATCCTCGATGCCGCCACCCTTCCCCTGTGGGCCCAGGGGCTCAAATTGAGGGCGGGGAGACGGGGGCTAGGGCTCACTCCCACCTCACCGACGCAGGGATGCGGCCAAGCCCGATAACGCTGTTCCCCAGCCCGCAAAAAGTTGCCAGATCATCTCACCTCCCATTGACACGGTGCTAGGTGTGCGAGCACCAAGACCCACTCGCTGAGAAAATCGCTGCCACAGGTCACTAGAACCGCCCGGCCCTCGCCAACGGCAAGGAGGTCCTGGCCAACTGCTGCCTCGCCTTCACCAAGAGCCTCCTCCGCATGGTCTAGCCTCATAATTTTTCCCCGGAGACACATACACGCTACGATGGCACCACCAACCCGTGCGAGTTTCTCTAACTTTACACCACGGGCGTTGAAGCGGCGGGAGGAGACGACCGTGGCATGGAAAACTGGTTCCCCTATGCCTGAAGGAGATGGCCAGTACCTGCCTGATGAACCTCCCCGTAGAGTCAATCGACTCATGGGCGGAGCTCAGCTCCCTCTTCATCGCCAACTTCAAGGGGAACTATGAACGCCCGCTCACCTACTATGACCTCCGCCAGATACGTCAGCAACTTGGAGACACCCTCTTCAAGTTCCTGCATAGGTTCAGCCGAGCCCGAAACAAGATCCACAAGATCTCAGACTCCAACGTCATCACCGCCTTCTCTGAAGTCGTGAGGGACGTGCAGATGAGGGAACAGATCGGGATCCGAGGTGAGAGCCTCACCACTGCTGCCGAGCTCTTCGTCATGGCTGAGAAGTGCGCCAAGGCGGAGGCGGGCGGATGTTTGCCCTTGCCGGGACAAAAGCCGCTCCCAAGGCCTCAGGGTCATCCAAGGGCAAAGAGAAGGACCCCAAGTGCAAGACAGCCACTGTCCTAGCCACAGAGACGGATCGGAAGAGTCCTTGCAAGGGGAATGTCGAAAGGGAGCGAGACGACAACTCGTACTGCCAGGCCACCCCACCGACCACTTCTATGAACTCAAGAAACTCTGCGACCTACGCAGAAGCTAGAGGAAGGGGACGAGTGGCGAGGGAGGCAGCCAAGGCAGGGGCAACCAAGGAAGCAACTGCTAGAACTAAAACTCCGGTGGGCACGACTGTTGGGTCCGCAGCATAGAAAACAAAAAATTTCCTACGGTGTGAACTACATGCCAAGATCTATCTACTAGGTACAAAGCAACGGGTGGACATACATCCAACGAGAACTTACCCTCATAGACAACGAGCTTTGTTAACGAGTAGCAACTCGTGGTTGATGTAGTTGTACACTTGCCGATCTCAAGATCGTGAGGAAGTCCGAGCGCCGCAACTCAGCAGCGCATCCGCACTCGCACAGACGTTCAAGCCACCGAACAACCTCCACCTCCTCGCTCCAGCGATCCAGCGGAAGAAGCAACTCCTTCTAGATGAAATGCCACTGGGAACATGTATCTCGCTAATCCGAGACCATGGGGGAATAATTCTAGAGGGGGAGAGAGATCCTTCACAAGGAGGTGTGAGGATGAAGGAGGGAATGGGTGGCCTTTTATAGGAGGAGGGGGGTGCCCCCTCTCTCCATGGCCGGCGCATGGGGGGTGACCCCTCACCTCCCCCATTCATGTGGTGGTAACCCCTCCACATTAAAATGCCTCTTCACATTCCCTTTTAAAGTCTCCACTTTAAATGCATTAAATTTCTCCAAATTTAATGCTCTCTCATTTAATAAAACTCTTTTTATTAAATTTATTCAGAATTTTGTTAATTACTTTAATTAAAAAACATTCACATATAGCCCCTTGCAATATTTCAATATCACATGCAGAACCACCTTATGCAATTTCACCCGAAACAATTTCTGGTTTCTATTGAAACAATTCCTGCGTTTTGCAATTCTTTCGTCTGAAACATATGTGCTCCAAAATGGTGTCCGGTAACTCTTAAGTGTGCCACCCTACTGTTCGCGAATAATGCAGACATGATCGAGACCCTTCTCCGATCAATAATCAGCAGCGGGACCTAGAGATCCGTATTGACTCCTACACATTCAACGATGACTTCTGTGATCGTGAGAACCTTTAACGCTTGTAACTAAATCCCTTTGTCTCTCGATATATTACATGTCCGAGATTCGATCATCGGTATCTCCATACCTAGTTTGATCTCGTTACCGACATGCACTCTTTTCTCGTTCCCGTGATATAACATTCTAGTGATCATATCACTTGCTTGCAAGCTATCCTAATGTGATATCACCGAGAGGGCCCAGAGTATATCTATCCGTCATCTGGATTGAAAAATTCCACTCTTGATCCATGAGCCTCAACATAACACCTTCGTAGTACTGAACCTATCTTTATAGTCACCCTGTTACGGTGTGACGTTTGATGTTATCAAGATACTCTTCCGATGTCAGCAATTAACATGATCTCATGGTGTATGGATAAAGATTACTTCGTATGATGTTATAGCAATATAAACATAATGACTTGATCGTAATGCTATTCTTCGGATGAATGTTCATCACATCATTCCACCAATGTTGTGACCTTATTATTAACAACATCCAATATCCATGATCAGGAAACCTTGATCATCTTGTTAATCAACAAGCTAGTCTATAAGAGAGGCATGACTAGGAACCCTTTTTGTTTATTAAACACACATGTATTGATGTTTCCGAATCAATACAATTCTAGCATGTAAAATAAACATCTATCATGTATAAGGAATATATAATAACAACTTTATTATTGCCTCTCAGGGCATATGTCCTTCAACGATGCCCCTTCGGCGGGCCACCAAGACAACACCACGCAGCAGTACCCGCACCCCCAGGAGAAAGGACGTACCGAGGACCCCGGGGGCTACCAATTACCACAGGGTGCTATAGCCTGCATCATTGGTGGCTCCCTATCCCCGACATCCAGCCGGCACTTCAAGCTACTCACTCGCGAGGTTATAGCTGCCAAAACAGGAATCCCTTCACCAAATATCAAGTGGTCCCAGTGCGCCATCACCTTCGATGCCAGTGATCACCCCGTCTACACCAGGACCGTGGGCACATTCCCCCTGATCTGCACCTCCACCATCAACAACATCACGGTTGCAAAGACCCTCGTCGATGGAGGCGCGGTCCTGAACATGATCTCCACCGAGAATTTCTCCCAGCTGCAGGAGCCATATGGCAGACTGATGCCGACCATGCCGTTCTCCGGGGTGTCCAGCGAATCCACCATACCCATCGAGTAGGTGCAACTCTTTGTCACGTTCAGAACACGTGGCAACTACCGCACCGAGCTCATCGACTTCGATGTGGTGCACATCAACCACCTGTTCAACGTCATCCTCGGCTACCCTGCGCTAGCCAAGTTCATGGCCACCACACACCATGCTTACAACATGATCAGGATGCCTGGCGGCAGCGACAAAGTCATCACGGTCCGTTGTGACGACGTGGAAGGCTTACACTTCCTGGAGCACACCTACAAGACCGCTGCCGCCACCTATCCCAACGATGTGGACACCCTGGACTATGTTGGAGGCTCCACCAGGAGGAAACAGATGATGGCCCAAGAGAACACCATGGCAAAGAGGGCTGCACTTTTCTCGCCTCGCGAGGGGCAGGATGTGGATGGTGCTCGTGACCTCAAGTGGGACTCGGGAGCACCCTAGTCCATCCTTGAGGTGCCTCCTAAGGAAGGCGACGACGCAAGGGCTCCGGGCTTCCCCATGGACTCTACCCAGCATGCACACAGCACCTGCTGCCCCCACAACACAACTAAGCAGCCAGATGAGCTGGCAGTCCGGGCTGCTGGAAGGTGGACAAACCTCTCCTAATGTCGTGCCCGCATCCGTGACTTTTTGAAGGTGAGCCTCAAAAAACCCTCACCCCTTACGGTTTTGCCTCTTGTTATACCCCGTGCAAGCCACGGTGGTATTTGTAATAAGCCTGTACTACTGGAGCTCCCTTAGATCTTGTCTTGTGCGTGCTTGGCTATTTGGTTCTTTCCGAAAAATCATTTCTCAAAAAAGCTGCACCGCCAGATTTCCCTCACACACTCCGCGTGAGTGGGGGAAAGGGACGGTACCCCTCGCTGGGCTGGTCCCCCGTCAGCATCCGAGCCTAAGGTGTGTCGAGCCCTGAACTCACGGGACAACCCCGGCCATGGGTTACCTCGCCACACGGTTTCTGGTGCCTGAGATCCTCGCGCGGCATGCGCACAGGCCTATAGCGGTGCGCGCCTTTCCCTACAGACCTCTCCTGGTAAGGTCTTCGGGGCATCTCGTCAGGACCTAAAGTGTCGAGCTCTGAACTCGCGGCCCGTTTCTCGGCCGTGAGTTACCTCATCCACGGTTATTGACCCAGTTTATCCTCGTGACAACATGTGAGGCTTAGCCCCTCCGTGGCCCGATCTCGTCAGGACCTAAAGTGTCGAGCTCTGAACTCGCGGCATGTCCCTCGGCCATGAGTTGCCCTACCCATGGTTCCTAGCACAATTTATCCTTGCGATCACTCGTGAGGCACAATCCCTCCATGGCCTAAACTTGTCAGGGCCTAAAGTGTCGAGCTTTGAACTCACGGCTTGTTCCTCGGCCATGAGTTACCTCACCCATGGTTCCTGACCCAGTTTATCCTCGTGACGCCTCGTGAGGCACATCCCATCTGCGGCCCAAGCTCGTCAGGACCTAAAGTGTTGAGCTCTGAACTCGCGGCTTGTTCCTCAGCCGTGAGTTACCTCACCCATGGTTCCTGACCTAGATTATCCTCGTGAAGGCTCATGAGGCACAACCCCTCCATGGCCCGAGCTTGTCAGGACCTAAAGTGTGAACTCTGAACTCACGGACCGGGTCCACCTACGAGTTACCTCACCCACGGTTCCTAATATTTAAAAAACACCCCTTCAAGCGACGGCTCTCGTGGCCCGATTCCTCTGCAATTCAAGCTCTTTCAGGACCTAAGGTGTCGAGCCCTAAATGCAAGGACCGATTCCGACCGCTAGTAACCTCACCCACGGTTCCTGACTTTTGTGAAAAAACTCGCGTGAAACCTGCAAAACCCTTGGCATAGGGGCTGGCGGGAACAACCCTTAGTCCTATGGCTTTCTCCTCGAGAGGATTACGAGGCGACCCTAGAGACACTTTCTTCAGCGGTTAAACTTCAGGGCCTAGGGCATGATCTCTGAATTTACAGTCCTAGTCAGTGGTAAGTTACCTCAGCTACGGGTCCTAGCGCTTACAACACTTCGAGTATGTGCGTTTCAGTTCCGCAGCTGCATACATTCACGTGCTATGGTCATCCCCTCAGGAGGCACCCAAGAAACAAACACGAGCCGTGCAAGGCCGTGCCCTCGGCTATCCAAGGCTTGAAAGATCCATCATCGGTTCGCCCCATCTACACCCAGGTCCTGGTCCTGCAATACTCTGTTTGGGGACCTGAGGATAAAGCTCCGGAGACAGCCCCGACCACGGTCTCACGACCGGGTAGCTGCATTAGGGATCGCTCCCGTTCCCTCGGAAGGAGTGCAATGCCTCTTCCCACATGATCAAGGAACAACGCTGCCGCCGAGCCTCGCGACGCTGCGCCCCCTCAAGAAGGTGGGCTCCAGAGGTTAGCACACGACCCTTCCTCGAGGGTATGCGTTGGAGCCTCTCCTTGGGAGAACAGCCTAAATCCGCTGCGATCAGCAAGCTATGGCAAGCCGCCTGGGTACCCTGAGGCCCAATAACCTGAGCTATTCCTTGCGAGAATACAGGGTTACCCTCTTGAGGCGCTAATAGCGTCATGGGCCTAATCAAGCACGGTTGACTACGCGGCAGTTCGGACCGTTGGCTGAAAGGAGCCCCGCCAGTAGCACCCCGCAAGCACCATCTTCGGTAACCACCTCCACAAGCGCTATGGCCGCAACCTCGCCTCACGAGGGTGTCGTCCCAGGACATGTAGCCCTTCGACAGACACGTTCGATGCCTCTAGAGGACTGTCCCCGCGAAAGGAAGGCACGGGCCGCCATCACTGGGCATGGCAAGAGGGCGCTACGCGATGAACATGCAACAAACTCCGGGCACAACAAGAACAGACAAGGGAGGCAAAACAGAACAAGGGCCTTTACTGGGAAGTTCATCCTAAAGTCTTAGTTACAAGGCAAAAGGAGTCGACAATTGTTTCCGCATCACACCTCCAGGGACCGAGCTTTGCTCCCCCCAGCAGCGCCATGGTGGCTACGTCTACCGGGCGGCCAGAAGGTGAGGAGGATAGTCGACGCGGCACAGCTGTGTGTCGAACACCGAGATGGAGAAGTCCCCCTGCTTGTATTGTAGGGGTTCGCGTATGAAAACAATTAATTTTTCCTACGCCAAGAGCCCTAATGCCATGATCTATCTATTAGTAATGCAGTAATGGGAGGGACTTTTCGCGAACTTAACCTTGAAGACCGAAAAGCGTTGTCAATGCTCGGGAGAGCGTGGTTGATGTCGACAAACTGAAGCCGACCTCGGGGTCATGTTGAAGTCCTTCGGCTCCTGTGGCACCAATGACTTCTAGTGCCCCAAGTGTTTCGTAGGAAGTTACACACGTCCGGTGCCTAACGATGACTCCCACTCCTCCGATCTAGTACCAGTTGCGGAAGTAGAGCCTCTGGATCCGAATCACGCAATGCAACGGCGCTCCGCAACAAAGAAGACTCCTGCTCGCGCGATCGGGACTTGGGACCACGGTCACGGAAGAGAGAGAGAAAGAATATCAAATGGAGGTCTCCCCATAAGCGAGGAAACCTTTTATTGAATATCGTGTGTTTAATTTGTCAAAATACCTCACAATATATAGGGAAAAACCCCCGAGGTGGTGGTAGATAATCGTGTCAGGGAGGAGGAGGAGCACATTTGTCGCTATATGGTTGCGTTGGATGTCAGGTTCTCCAATACCTGGCAGATTCTTCAGGGATCTCACCCGAGATATGCTCTTGTGATGGTTCCCTCTCTTTGGGTGTTCACCGCCCGGGGCTCATGACCCGGGAGTCGACATCCAGTTTGATGGAGAGCTAGATGTATTAGTGATGTATTATTCGAGATGTATTAACTTTACTTATTTTTTCTACGAAGAGCTGATGTAATTGTTGCATTAACCGGATTATTAGAGATGTATTAACTTTACTTATTGTTTCGTTAGTACTTTCTTCTGTTGTTGCATTAACTTAGTGTTTTTATACTTATTTTTTATCTTCTGTATTAGTGAATCTATGGACTTCAATGGTAGAGAAGGTGAATAGGATATGTTCTACATAATAAATAATCATGTGGGTGGAGCAAAATACAGTGGAGCATACCAGGATGGAGAAGAAGACAGTGGAGCGGAAGATGTCTCACTGTTTCTGAATAAGTCCGGTGAGGGAATGGAGATAGAACATAGAGACAAAGCGCCAACGAGTTTTGATTGCAATGACGGCTCACAAAATGATGGACCAGCCTTAACAAAGTCCTGCAAGGTATATTAAGTGCCAACTAGATTGATGCATTAATTGATTTGTGTGTATATATATTAACGAATATAATTCTTATTTTAGGCCTTCGCATCGACCAAATTTGGTAAAAGTAAATGAGGCCTGCCCAATGGGATGGCCGCCGATGCGCATTTGAAAATTGAGGATGTCGTTTCAGATGGAAAACCGTTGCTTCCCATAAATAACGCAAATACATTTGCGCATCAATGCGGATATATTGTTAGGGACAACATCCTGATTAGCATTCCCTATTGGACTAAGCCAGCAACGAATGGAAACCCTTGGAGTTTTGTCGAGGACAGACACAAAGACATGCTTTGGGAGAAGCTCATTTCACATTTCACCCTACTGGTCTTGGAGTCTGATGATATCACAAAAGCCATGAGGTCCAAAGTCAGGCATTTCGCTCTTAAGAAGATGGTCAAACAGTTAAATAACTATAAGAAAAGATTATACAATGAATATCTCAAGGAAAAAACTTTTAGAATTCATTCGCACACTAGAGAAGTAGCAGGCAGATTTCTGGAGTACAAGGAATCAGAAGTAGCGAAAGATAGGTCGAAAAAGAATAAGGATAATTCTTCGAGAAAAATATAACACCATAAGCTAGGGATAGGTGGCTACAAGACTTTTGTGCCTAAGTGGGAGGAAGCTGAGACCGCCTTGCTTACTGAAGGTACACATAACTGGTTTGAGAGGGTAAGAAATTGGTTACTTGCACATGGGGCTAAGTGTGACATTTATATCTTATAGCCAGCTGACTGTACCCTATTTTAATTGCTTCAACGGTGAGCAATGGGTGAGATTTGAGGTGCGGACAGGTTGTCCACAGCAAATATGCGTTATGATGTGTAGTACTACTACTTTATTAATTATTGACAAGCAACGTCGGTTAAGGTATACCGCTTTCACAAAGAAATAGGATGTGCGTTATGATGTGTAGTACTAGTACTGTATTAATTATTGACAACCAACGTCAGTTAAGGTATACCACTTTCACAAAGAAATAGGACGTACCAGTTTTGGATTCTGTTGCAGAATAGCTAACAGTGCAAAAGCCGTGTCACCGTAAATCAAGGCTATGCTGCTCAGTTTAAGGGTGTGCAGAAGTCTTGGATAATTCTTAGTTATAAGTTGTCGTTATTGAAATGATGCACCAGCTAACTGAATCAAAGTTTGAACTAATGGAAAGCGCGAGGCTATATATTTACTGTTAGAGGAAATGGCAGGAAATATCTTTAGTCCCGGTTAGTGGCTCCAACTGGGACAAAAAGACCCGATTGGAGGAAAAGGGTGGGAAAGCATAGCGGGAAGCGGTGGGAAATGGCGGGAAATATCTTTAGTCTCGGTTAGTGCCTCTAACCGGGACTATTGACAAGAGTGTCGACACTATGTTGTGCTACTTAATCTATAAATAGACATCCTTGTGAAGTTATCAAACACAAACATGATGTTGTGTGAGAGCAGAGACACCACTATGGCTAGTTTGAGGGAGATGCCGACGGAGCCCAGTCCTCCGACATCTTCAACAAACTGGCCATAGAGGCACTCTCTAATATGTGAAAATTAGTTAGCTACCTGGCATATTGATCTAGCTAGAGAGGTTATAACCTCCAAGATGGTGTGCGAGAGTAGGGACAATACTACGCTAGCTTCAGGGAGATGCCAGAGGATCTAGTCCTCAGGCATCTCCCGTAAGCTGGCCATAGGGGATGGATCTCTGAAGAAACCACAAGCATTGGATCTCTGAAGAAACATCACATCTATAGAAACATCACATTATGAGTCTAAAAATGATTTTTTTCAAAAAACCACGAGCATTAGATCATGTACCTGTAGGTCAAACCGGACCCACTTACTACCGATTTGGTAGACATTTGTCTTTTTCTCTAGGGGGGAACGGAAAGGTTTTAAAATCCCTAGTGAGGACATTGTTCATATAAGGTGGTATAGTATTTTTGAAAAATAGGGTGGTACCATTTTTTTATTTAGGTTTGGTGTTGCTTCACAAAATGCCCCCGATTTTGGCACTTGGAAAATAGAAAATTTCTTTTCCATGCGATGAAAAATAAAACTTCCTCCTACAATATTGTTAGCCATCCCAAGATGCACAATATGGGCACAATATCACAAATTATGCCTCGATTATGCACATAACATTGGTCATTTGGACCGAAAGCCATGAAACCTCGAACATGATAGGTCATTTTGTGAAGGTTTTTTTGAGACATAATCAATTTACCAAGTTTGGTATTTTTCATTGCAACTATGTCATATAATATGACACCACGCGAAGGATTTACATTGTTCGGACCATTTTGAATTTCTTATGCCCGTTTATGGTCACTTCGACCGTAACCATGGAGCATCTTCTTTGCTCAATGGGATGCTTGGGTCAGTTTTCACTCTGAAGGGGAGAATTTCATCAAACTTATTATAATCTTCTGACATGTCTGTCTTGTCCTCAACTCCCGCGATATTTCTTTTTCCTGAAAGAACTATGTGACGCTTTGGCTCATTATGTGATGTATTCATTTGCTTATTTTTTTCTTTTATTCGGTGTGGAGGACATGTCCTTCACATATAAAACCTGTGCCATATCATTGGCTAGGACAAATGGTTCGTCTGTGTAACCAAGATTGTTGAGATCTACTGTTGTCATTCCGCACAACTGGTCTACCTTTACCCCTTCTCCATTCAGGTTGATCCATTTGCACCGAAACAAAGGGACCTTAAAAGAAACTCCATAGTCAAGTTCTCATATCTCCTCTATGTAACCATAATATGTTTCCTTTTTGCCATTCTCGTCGGTTGCATCAAAGCGGACACCACTATTCTGGTTGGTGCTCTTTTTATCTTGGGCGATCGTGTAAAATGTATTCCCATTTATCTCGTACCCTTGGTAATTCAATATAGTAGAAGATGGTGACCCAGCCAACAAGTAGAGTTGATCTCCAATAGTGGTGTCATTCATTAGATGTGTTCGCAACCAACTGCCGAAAGTCTTCATATGTTCATCTCTAATCCAGGAGTCTGGCTTTCCCAGGTTGCTGGAGCGTACAATATTCTTGTGTTCCCCGATATACGGAGCTGCCAAGGTGGAATTCTGTAGAACCGTGTAGTGTGCTTGAGTGAAAGATTGTCCATCCCTACATATCATTGCTTTCTTTCCCAGTGTACCTTTTCCACTCAATATCCCCTCATGCCATGATTCAAGAACACCAATCGGCTTAAGGTTAGGAATAAAGTCAACACAGAACTCAATGACCTCCTCTGTTCCGTAGCCCTTGGAGATGCTTCTTTCTGGCCTAGCACGGTTATGAACATATTTCTATAACACTCCCATGAACCTCTCAAAGGGGAACATATTGTGTAGAAATACAGGACCGAGAATGGAAATCTCTTCGACTAGGTGAACTAGGAGATGTGTCATAATATTGAAGAAGGATGGTGGGAACACCAACTCAGAACTAACAAGACATTGGAACACATCCTTCTATAACCCTGTCAGAATATCTTGATTGATCACCTTCTGAGATATTGCATTGAGGAATGCACATAGCTTCACAATGGGTACTCGAACATTTTCCGGTAGAAGCCCCCTTAATGCAATCGGAAGAAAAACTGCGTCATAATCACGTGACAGTCATGAGACTTCAGGTTTTGGAATTTTTTCTCTGCCATATTTATTATCCCCTTATGTAGACGAGAATCCAGACGACACCTTGATACTGTAAAGGACTTCAAAAAAGATTTCCTTCTCTGCTTGCGTAAGAGCATAGCTAGCAGGACTTAAGTGTCACCCTTTATCCGTATTGTTATGTGGATGCATGTTTTGTGGGTCTTTCATACGTTGTTGGTCCTCCCATGCTTCTGGTGTATCTTCTGTTTCCCATACACGCCCAGGAAGCCTATCAGGTTTATGCATAGATTCTTCGTCACGTGCATCACGTGCTTCAGTATCATCTAAACAGTGTGTGCATGCCTTGTATCCCTTGTTTGTCTATCCTAAAAGGTTACTAATAGCAGGCTAATCATTGATGGTTACAAAAAACAGCGCTCGTAGGTCAAATGGCTCATGTTTGTACTCATCCCACACACGTACACCTGGTTTTCCCCACAGTTGTAAGAGTTCTTCAACTAATGGCCTTAGGTACACATCAACGTCATTGCCGGGTTGCTTCGGGCCTTGGATAAGCACTGGCATCATAATGAACTTACGCTTCATGCACAGCCAAGGAGGAAGGTTGTAGATACATAGAGTCATAAGCCAGGTGTTGTGACTGCAACTCTGCTCCCCAAAAGGATTCATGCCATCTGTACTTAGACCAAACCATAAGTTCCTCGTGTCACATGCAATGTCTGGGAACTCTCTCTCGATTTTTCTCCACTGCGACCCATCAGCGGGGTGTCTCAACTTCCCGTCTTTCTTACGGTCTTCATTGTGCCATCCCAACAACCTGGCATGCTCTTTGTTTCTAAACAAATGTTTCAACCTTGGTATTATAGGAGCATACCACATAACCTTAGCAGGAACCCTCTTCCTGGGGCTCGTCATCGCCATCAACATCACCAGGGTCATCTCATATGATCTTATACCGCAGTGCGGTACATACCAGACATTTATCTAAATTCTCGTACTCCTCACCACGGTAGAGGATGCAGTCATTTATGCATGCATGTATCTTCTGCACATCTAATCCTAGAGGGCAGAGAATCTTCTTTGCTTCGTAAGTACTCTCGGGCAAGTCGTTATCCTTTGGAAGCTTCGTCTTAATTATTTTCAGTAACTTCTCGAATCCCTTGTCAGATAAACCAGTCTCTTCCTTCCATTTCAGCAATTCCAGTGTGGTACCGAGCTTTGTGCTGCCATCTTTGCAATTTGGGTACAACAATTTTTTGTGATCCTCTAACATGCCCTCCAACTTCAACTTATCCTTCTCTATTTCACAGTCTCGCTTTGCATCAGAAATGACCGGACCAAGATCATCAACGGGCTCATCTGATGGCCGTTCTTCACCTACTTATTCTTCATTCTCTTCCATTGCAGTATCATCGTATTCAGGGAACATATGACAATAGTTGTCATCATCCTCTTCTTCTTCATTGTCTTCCATCATAACCCCTCTTCTCCATGCTTGGTCCAGCAATTATAGCTGGGCATCAAACCTCTCCGAACCAGGTGGCCACGAATGATTATCGAGGAAGAGTACTCCTTGATGTTACGACATTGAACACATGGACAAACACATAAATCCATTCTCTTTGTTTGCCTTAGCCACATCGATAAATTTATCCACGCCTTGAATGTACACGGATTCGTGTTGGTCACCGTACATCCATCCCTGCTGATTCCTCTGCATCATTATAGAACATCATGAATAGTGATATTACCACTTTTACGTCGATGCATGCATTATTATATCAATGACAGATGAAGGATAAGGTTGCTAACCATGATCAAGAAGGAAAGAAAGAGGAGAAAGACTTAAGTGTGGCTCGGGCACCTCATATCATTTTTATTTTATGTGAAATCAAGCGTATAATTCTCTCAGACATTTCGTCGAACACCTAATGTGCATAGGAATAAAACTAGCACACCACAGCTCACTCCTTCAACCAAGAGAAAAAACAGAGGGAGGGGCGTTAGCTGGGGCGGCGCATTTATAGGCGGGCTATTCGTCCTGGTTCGTAACACGAACCGGGACTAAAGGTGGGTGGCAGGCCACGTGTCTGGGGCCGGACCTTTAGTCCGGTTCGTGTTACGAACCGGGACAAATAACCCCTTAAGAACCGGGACGTATGCCCCTGGCTCCCGTGCGCGTGCGTCAATCGGTCCCCTCGAACCTGGACAAATGCTTGCAATTAGTCCCAGTTCGAGGAGGAACCGGGACTAATGCTCACGGCTGCTGCGAACCAAAGCTAGTTTTTCTACTAGTGCCATCTCCCCTACGTTTAGCTATTTTAGTACTTAGTGTTTGTTTGGTGGTGGCCGCAAAATCTTTTTTTTAACTGCATGAACAGTCTTAAACTCGAGACTTGTTGGCTCTAATACCATATTGAATTGATGCACTAGACATCAAACCAAAAGTCCAAACTCATAGAAATGGCTGGGCTCCATATTTATATTATTAACAATCGTGATACCAATATGAAGGATAGAAATTATTACCCCATAAAAAAGAGATAGATTCTACTCCCTCCGTCCCGAATTAGATGTCGGAAGTTTGTCTAAATTTGGATGTATCTAGACAGTTACTTTAAGCCTTTATGGGCTTTGAGTCTATCCTAGTATTGCCAAAGAAAACCTTCACATGCACTAATAATTAGCGTTTTCAGTGATGATATTCAAGGTCATTACTCTTTGTATTACTCCATCTGATCCAAATTAATTGATCGAATTTGTCTTGATTCAGATGTATCTAGGCAAATTCAATTCAATTAATCTTGCTCGGAGGGAGTATTAAAAATCAATTGTGATGCACCTGCTTTTCCAGCCTTATTTGACGAATAGCTGAAAATGATCTTGCATTGTAGGTTAAAAAGAGTGTAAAAGACATTGTGCAGGGCGCCATTTTTCATGAGTTTGGTATTGACAAAAGGACCTATTCCGCTGGAGGAACTAGAGGGCAAGTTGTTGTTCGTGACATCGACCATTTCTCATATTGTAAGTCGTGCTTGCTTCCATTTAGCATACGGTGCCATGTTGGGTATGTGCCATCTAGTGGAAGGGTTGTTGGTTTAAGCAAGCTTTCAAGAGTAGCTGATGTACTTGTCAAGAGGTTTCAAATCCCTCAAAGAATAGCCTATGAAGTTTGTAGTGTATTGCATGCTAGCATACAACCGGCTGGTGTGGCCTTTGCTATGCAGTGCTGGCATATACTGTTGCCAGAGAACCTGAAATGCAAGAGTTCTCAAGGTTCGATTAGAACATTACATTCATCTCGCTCCGGTCGCTTTGAGGGTGAGAATAGCTCTCCTTTGAATGACTTTGTGGCTCTTCCTAAGCTTAGAGGCATAAACATGGAGATGGGCAGCCATTCTGCCATTCTACCTTGGTACCCCTTGAGTCCTCATGAGGTTCCACCCTGCAATGGACATGCCAAGGGGACAACTAATGGTGCTACTTCACCAATGTCAAGATTCATGCACTAACCAACGCAACCAAAAGTCCAAATGACGGAAAGGGCTAGTACAATCCACATATACTGTAACACTCCCTCTCACGTATGACGGGGGAAGACAAGTCAACACGTGAATATAACAGTCTCAGAGGTATAGCTCAAAAGGCATATACATGGACACAAAGGGGGCTACCAGCAACTTTTAATAAATTGCGAAAACTAGGACTCAAACTCGGGACCCTAAGCTCTGATACCATGTCAAATTGCATGCACTGGCCAACGCAACCAACAGTCCCAACTGATGCAAAGGGATAGGCAATATATTTGAACACTCACCCTATGTCTTTGCCCTTTGCCCTATTGTGACGTTGTTTTGGGGAGCCGCAATATTTGTTTTTATTTTTTGCGTTGGTCAAGATTTGATCCTAGGACCTCCTGCTCTGATACCATATTGAATTGAATGCACTAACCAACGCAACCAAAACTCCGAACTAATGAAAAGGGCTAGTACAATCCACATATACTGTAACAACCAAGATCTGGATCCACTCCCTCTAGTATGGTTTCTGTTGTTAGCTCAATGCTCCTATCCCTTGGAGAGGACCCCCTCAGGAAAGAACTTGTTGGAAGTCCTCAACGTATGTGTAATGGCTTATGAGGTTCAGAGCATGTAATATCAATGTGAAGTGGAATGGTTTTACTCTTAATAGTGCAAGTGTATATGAGATACTAGGTGAAGATGCTACTGATCATGGAGCAATCAAATCTGAGACGCATCTGCCATTCTGTGCCCAGTGCGAGCACCACCTCTTGCCACTCTATGGAGTAGTGCACATTGGTTACTTTGGCAATGGTGATGGCAAAGGCATCGATCAATGTACTTTTCAGGGTCTGGTTCATTTCTACGGGTGCAAGCTTCAGTGGATAGCTGAAGCAGTTTATACCATTTCACGAGGTGGATCCATAGTTGTCGTAGAGGCCAACCACATTTGCATGATATCAAGGGTACATCAACCATTATCGTTTTGGGTCATTTTCGGTCTGATTCTTGTGCCAGTGCATCATTGCTGCAGAACATTGTACCAGCCATTACTCATGGGGGCAACAAGGTGGAATTTTTAGTGTGAAGATATAACTCAAAGAACAAAAGGAGAAGTTCTGGTTCTCCTGTGTTTTACCTCTACTACTGGTAGTTATGTGAGAATAAATCTTGGGGTGTGTGTGAGAGGACAGAACCGTTTTTTGTAGTTTAGGCTTTAGTGCCAATAGGTTTTTTCCATGTAGTGGGTACTCAATGCCGAGTACTTATCAATGGGTTTCTTATTGGTGCAAAGTTGCTTCTCTTTTGTTTCCCCTTCTCGGTGTGCTTTCTGTAAAATACAATGTATTTCCATTATGTAGTAATGGAAAAGGAGTAGCCTTTTTTTCTTTTTTTCCGAAAAGGGGACAAATCACCGGCCTCTGCATCGGTATATGCACATAAAATTTTATTAAAAGATCGGAATCCAACAACGATTACAACTCAAGGATCACTCAAAGTTGAGACTAAACATCATGCTCCAGTCTGCTAAAATGCAGCCATCCAGATTGGCTGGAAGGGTGCACAGTGACCATCAGGAGACATCTGCACCAAGTAGCCATGATATCCCGCTAGTCTTGCAGCAACAGGAGCGCCCAAAGCTGCACGCAATGCGTTACCATATGGATAACCTGCAAAATATTAAAAGATTTGGTTTTGTTATATATGATATCATTTTTAGAGGGTTTATCCACACCATTTAACTAGTTTCCAAACATATTTGTAATATTAGTCGGAGGTGGTAAATCATAAGAAAAATGAACAACACACCATAAAAGTCGAGCAAAAGGACATGATATAAATAAATGCTCTATGATATCCTGTGACCCATAGAAACAACACTTAGTACACCCCACTCAATTCCATTTAATCATGTTATCCTTTGTGAGTAACACCTTGTTATTTAACTTCCAAAAATATTTTTGAAAGAAAACCGTATGATCATTCATAAGGTCTTCATACATGGACTTAACTGAGAACATACCAAATGATGTCAAGTTCCACACGAACTTATCTTGATCCTCAAACGGTTGAACCATCATTAACCTTTGGCATAAGTGTAACCAATCATTCCACTTATTACCACTAAGTACCCTTCTAAAACCAATATTTAGAGGTGCTTGACATAGAACTTGTGCAACTGTCATATTCTTTCTTTGCACAATATTGTACAAGGACGGGTATTGTTGTTGTAATAGGGTGTCACCCAGCCATGTAACTGACCAAAACCTAATACTTGAACCATCCTAACTTTTAAATGACCTCTAGCAAAGAACTCATTACTCACTCGCATAAGGCCTTTCCAAAAGGGAGAATCATCCGGTTTCGGTTGGACAGTAAACAAAGTTTTTTGACTTAAATATTTATTATGTAACAACTCTTGCCATACTCTTCCTTCGCATAATAAATTAAAAAGTCATCTGCTTAGTAAACATTTGTTTTTAATTTGTAGGACCTCAATGCCTAGGCCTCCCTGATCTTTAGGCCTACAAATTATATTCTATTTTGTTAATCTATATTTCCGTTTATTTTCATCACTCTGCCAAAAAACGCGAGACCTATAGAAATCTAAACGTTTCCTTACCCTCTTTGGAATTTCTAGAAACGATAGCATAAACATAGGTAAACTTGTTAACGCGGAATTGATTAGGACTAAGCGATCACCATAATATAATAACTTGCCCTTCTAGCAACCCAACTTCGTCCCTTAACATCGAGTTTCCACTGGATACCTATCTCACTTTTGAGTTTTCTATGATGAATTGGCACGCCAAGGTACCGAGAAGGCAAAGAACCAGTCTCACTTCCAAACAATTATTTGTACTGATTTCTTCGTCTTTTTCTTTGCCAAACTAGAATATCTCGCTTTTATAAAATTTTATTTTTAACCTAAAAAGTTGCTCGAAGATACATAATATTAGTTTCATGTTCATGATATGATGTAGATCATGTACCATAAATAATACAGTATCATCTGCATATTGTAGAACTGAGAACACCAATCAACCAGATGTGGAATGAGTCCTCCAACTTGTCTATATTCTTTTTCCCGTGCAATTAAGATGTCTAACAGGTCTACTACAATATGAAAAAGCATCGGGGATAAAGGACCACCTCGTCTTAGGCCCCTCCGAGTTTGAAAGTATTGTCCAATGTCATCATTAACCCGGATTACAACACTCCCTCCCTAAACAAACTGCTCAATCAATTTGCACCACTCTTCTAAAACCCCCTTCGTACGCAGCATTTGGTAGAGGAAATGCCACTTAACTTTATCATGTGCCTTCTCAAAGTCGATTTTAAACAGAACCCCGTCCATCTTCTTCCTATGAATGGTTTCATGAAGTACTACCACCCCCTCAACGATGTGCCTCCCCAGCAAAAGGCAGATTGCGTGGGTCTAATAAATATTGCGGAAATCCCCGTAATGCGATTAGTGCCCATCTTAGTAAAGATTTTAAAACATACATTTAGTAGACACATATATCTATATTGTTGTATTTGTACCGCATTTTGTTTTTGGAAAGTAAAGTAATGACACCAAAATGCAATATAAAAATGGGCAACTCCCCTTTATGTAATTGATTAAAAAGTGTCAATAGGTCATCCTTAATTAATTTCCAAAACTCTTGATAAAACTCCATTGGAAAACCATCTGGACTAGGTGCCTTATTGTATTCCATTTGGGATATAGCCTCATACACCTACTTTTCAGTAAAAGGTACTGTAAGAATACTACTCTTCTCCGGCGTTAGTGCGGTATATCGTGTGTAACACCCTCTATCATTATAAAATTCCTTTGTACTGGTGCCCCAAAAAGTTTTTGTAATATTATGTAATATAAACTTTTAGAGTCTCTGTTTCCGTAATTGTTCTTTCATCTTGTTCAAGTTGAAAGATCTTTTTCTTCCTATGTTTCCCATTTTTGCAACCAATGGAACTATTTTGTATTGTTACCTCCTTCTTGTATATGTTTTACTTCGGCAAGCTGAACCCATTTTGTTCGTCATCCCTCCTAAGTGATGCTATTCTTTCATTAGCATCCTTTAGCGATTCACGCTCTTGTACACTCAATATATTTGTTTCATCTTTCAAATCAAGATCATCAATAATAGATAATAACCTTTCTTTTTGTTTTTGTATTTTCCACACAATTTTTTTTGCCCATCCTTTAAAAAACATCTCGCATGAGGTACTTGGAAAACATAAAATAAACTAGAAACATATCTTAAAGTTTGGAGTGGTGTAGGTTTGGCAGCTGCGATTTTCCGCATGCCCGGAGCGCTATATTAGCCTTTTTAAATATTGATCCGTTTGTATCTGCATGTAGTTAGTTAAGATTATATAGTTAGTTCAGTCTGAGAGCCGTGTGAGGCGGAGAGCTGGCGAGATGCCCACAACGGCAAGAGGCTGCTGTGCATGGCTGGGATAGCTGCACGTGTCGTGTGGTACCTAGAGAGATTCTAGGATAAGATTGGTGAGAGTTGTTAACGCGTGAGTGCATGCATAGTTAGTTGAGTAGTGGCCGGTGTGGTCTAGGTGCTTGGGATTAGTGGGTGCATGTGTGAGTCCTCTTATAGCACTTGTAATCAGCATGTTTACTTTGAGAAGAGAGAATACTCTTCGCACACGAACACGTCATCACGTACCCTCGATGCCGAGCGCGATCCGCGGGATTCGCGCCGAGAGAGGCTCCCGGAGCGCGATACACAAGACAGTCCGACCGGCACTTTTGAGACCCGAAACCCCGCCCGCCCAGGAGGGACCCCGTCAGGGCGTCGCGGTTGGCTATGGCTGTCCTAGGTTGGCTAACTTCCCCTAGAGCCTCGTGGATTCGTAGCCCTCTGGTATGAAGAACTGCGGAAGAATGAGAAGCAAGATACAAAGGAGAGAGATAAAAATGATAACACGAAACATTAGTAAATTTGTTTATGTGTTTGTTCGATTGGTGTTGGTTCAATCGGCCATCACCCCTCATGTATATAAGGGCGGCTGGACATTTCATGCAAAGAAAGAGGGTTGGATTCACGTTCAAAACCCTAGTTGGGTCCAACTCGAACAAGCAAACCCGAAATTTGCGTAGCTGTTTGGTCTAAAACTTGTCTGTACCTTACGGACCACTTTTTAGATAGTAAACAAGTTCGGATCAAAATGTCGTAAGAAGCAAAATTGTTCTTCTCGAAAAGATGAAGAACTTTGATGTTGGCCAATTTTCCATATGACATGATCTTGATGGTCTTTTCCACTTGTTTTCGTATTAACTCTGATTTAGACCGAACGATTTTAGTTTTGTTTGGTCGTATTTTAATTCTTGAGGTCGTATACTTCTTAGATGAAGATGACTCCAAAAGGAAAGTTGTCCACGTCACAAAAACGAACAAGTTTTATGTTTTGTACTTTTCCATCCGAGTTCAGCTTGACCGCTTAATTTAGATCGTAAGCAGATAAGCCAGTCTAGTGTTTTTCAGATGAATTTTTGAATTTTCTTCATGCCCAAGAGGAGAAACGGTCTATGGTCGGGCGACACCACCTAAATCCAGTATTTGGCCTTTTGTAATATATTTTCTCTTAGTTTTTATACTAACTCGGATCGGAGATGATTCAATAACAAAAGTTCTTGTTTCGACGAAGCGTACACTTTCATTTTCAGCACTTTTTTATTTGAGGTCATCTTAAGGAATCATAGTTGAAGCCTCCATATATTAGTTTCTGAGTCCTTCTAAGCACTAGCATAATCGCCTGTTAAGCCTGATCATGGCTTTAATTGATACGGTGATTCTTTGATGATGATTAATATCCTCCAAGTGGACCTTTCCGAGTGTCTCTCCCTATTTGCTTTGATTAGCTATGAGCCCAAAACAAGTGAGAACACATGTACCCATGTTTCTGGAAGAGCTTGCGTGCCAGAAAATAACTTGCTCCACTTTTAGTCTAAGGACGATGTCAAACTCCATCGGCCCCTGCTTTTCTTAGGGCGATTTCTCTATATTTAGCCATATGTCCTAATGGCGATAAATATATATCGACTATTTTATGTCTAGGCTTATTGTCACCTGGGTAATAACTTTTGCAAATGTTTGCCTTTGGGAATAACCACTTTCATCTTGACAATTGATTGATACAATGAATGTCTTCATGAACAACTCCAACAAAGATCCTCGCCTAGTCTCATCCAAGTGCCTCGAATAGAATATACCAACTTTTCTGCAATAAATATCATACCTATTAGTATCTGAAGATCACTGTCATGTTCACCCTTTAGTTCAGATTTTTCATGTAATAAACAGTGGGCTTCCTCTATTCTCATCTTCACCTGCACTAGATCTTTCTTTAGTGGCCAAGTGGTAGTCTCCAATCTGGCCTTGCCTATATTGGCGTAACAAAGCATCGACTCTTGTGGAATATGAAATATACATGAATAACACGGTAGCCTGGTGTTTGTTGAGCCAACTCATTTGTAACTTCAGTTTTATGTCTAGATATATTTGTAATGATAAATTAATCCAATATGAAATTTATATCTTCATGTATCAAGATAAATAACAAGTGATTCATCGAAACTTTGGTACACCATGAACATTGTTGCACTACTCACAACGAATCACTAGAAGTATCAATATGTGTACACCTATAGCAATTAAAAAGTTCTAGCACGAATAACAAATCTGCATATTCG
>CAJUXJ010001867.1:0-31151 GCA_910589775.1 Avena eriantha | reverse complement strand
CCCTAGAATATGCAACTGCCACATGGGAATGGTGAACCAGTGTGACAGAAAGTTGCATCACCACACCCACTGGAGTGTGAGGTCATGTGTGGATCATTAAGGTGTGGTTTTGAGAATAAGATATGATTGTTCTCTGGATACTACATGTGTGTCAAACCATGGTTGTTAGAAAGCCCAAAGAGACCTCGGAATATGCAACTGCCACATGGGAATGGTGAACCAGTGTGTGACAGAAGTTGCATCACCACACCCACTGCAGTTTGTGTAGTCATGTGGATCATCAAGGTGTTGTTTGAGAAAAACACATGCATTGATCTCTAGAGACTCCATGTGTGTCAAACCATGGTGGTCAAAAACCCCAAAGATCCCTGTAGAATATGCAACTGCCACATGGGAATGGTGAACTAGTGTGACAGAAGTTGCATCACCACACCCACTGGAGTGTGTGGTCATGGTGGATCATCAAGGGGTGTCGTTTGCGAATAACACATGCATTGATCTCTACAGACTCCATGTGTGTCAAACCATGGTGGTTAGAAAGCCCAAAGAGCCCCTAGAATATGCAACTGCCACATGGGAATGGTGAAGTAGTGTGACAGAAATTGCATCACCACACCCATGGAGTGTCTGTGTACATTGGATCATCAAGGTGTGGTTTTGAGAATAACACATGCATTGATCTCTAGAGACTCCATGTGTGTCAAACCATGGTGGTCAGAAAGCCCAAAGAGCCCCTAGAATATGCAACTGTCACATGGGAATGGTGATCCAGTGTGACCAAAGTTGCATCACCACACCCACTAGAGTGTGTGTGGATCATCAAGGTGTTGTTTTGAGAATAACACATGCATGATCTCTAGAGACTCCATTTGTGTCAACCATGGTTTAGAAAGCCCAAAGAGCCCTGAAACATGGAACTGCCACATGGGAATGGTGAACCAGTGTGACAGAAGTTGCATCACCACACCCACCTGAGTATGTGTGGTCACGTGGACATCAAGGTGTGGTTTTGAGAATAACACATGCATTGATCTCAAGAGACTCCATGTGTGTCAAACCATGTAGTCAGAAATCCCAAGAGCCCATGGAATATGCAACTGCCAACAAGTGTGACAGAAAATGCATCACCACACCCACTAGAGTGTGTGTGGTCATGTGGATCATCAAGGTGTGTGGTTTTGAGAATAACACATGCATTGATCTCTAGAGACTCCATGTGTGTCAAAACCATGGAGGTAGAAATCCAAAGAGCCTCTAGAATATGCAACTACCACATGGGAATGGTGAACTAGTGTGACAGAAGTTGCATCACCACACCCACTGGAGTGTGTGCGGTCATGTGTGGATCATCAAGGTGTGTTTTCAGAATAACACATGCATTATCTCTACAGACTATGTGTGTCAAACCATGGTGGTCAGAAAGCCCAAAGACCCTGGAATATGCAACTGCCACATGGATATGGTGAACCAGTGTGAGAGAAGTTGCATCACCACACCCACTGGAGTGTGTGTGTCATGTGTGAATCATCAAGTGTGGTTTTGAGAATAACACATGCATTGCTCTCTAGAGACTCATTTGTGTCAAACCATGGTGGTCAGAAAGCCCAAGGAGCCCCTGAATATGGAACCGCCACATGGGAATGGTGAACCAGTGTGACAGAAGTTGCATCACCACACCCACTAGAGTGTGTGGTCATGTGGATCATCAAGGTGTGGTTTTGAGAATAACACATGCATTGATATCTAGAGACTCCATGTGTGTCAAACCATGGTGGTTAGAAAGCCCAAAGATCCCCTAGAATATGCAATTTCCTGATGGGAATGGTGAACAAGTGTGACCAAAGTTGCATCATCACACCCACTGGAGTGTTGTGGGATCATCAAAGTTGTTGTTTGAGAATAACACGTGCATTGATATCTAGAGACTCCATGTGTGTTAAACCATGGTAGTTAGAAAGCCCAAAGAGCGCCTAGAATATGCAACTGCCACATGGGAATGGTGAACCAGTGTGACAGAAGTTGCATCACCACACCCACTGGAGTGTGAGGTCATGTGTGGATCATTAAGGTGTGGTTTTGAGAATAAGATATGATTTGTTCTCTGGATACTACATGTGTGTCAAACCATGGTTGTTAGAAAGCCCAAAGAGACCTCGGAATATGCAACTGCCACATGGGAATGGTGAACCAGTGTGACAGAAGTTGCATCACCACACCCACTGCAGTTGTGTAGTCATGTGGATCATCAAGGTGTTGTTTTGAGAAAAACACATGCATTGATCTCTAGAGACTCCATGTGTCAAACCATGGTGGTCAAAAACCCAAAGAATCCCCTAGAATATGCAACTGCCACATGGGAATGGTGAACTAGTGTGAGAAGTTGCATCACCACACCCACTGAGTGTGTGTGGTCATGGGTGGATCATCAAGGTGTCGTTTTGCGAATAACACATGCATTGATCTCTACAGACTCCATTTGTGTCAAACCATGGTGGTTAGAAAGCCCAAAGAGCCCCTAGAATATGCAACTGCCACATGGGAATGGTGAAGTAGTGTGACAGAAATTGCATCACCACACCCATTGGAGTGTCTGTGGTACATGTGAATCATCAAGGTGTGGTTTTGAGAATAACACATGCATTGATCTCTAGAGACTCCATGTGTGTCAAACCATGGTGGTCAGAAAGCCCAAAGAGCCCCTAGAATATGCAAATGTCACATGGGAATGGTGATCCAGTGTGACCAAAGTTGCATCATCACACCCACTAGAGTGTGTGTGGATCATCAAGGTGTTGTTTTGAGAATAACACATGCATTGATCTCTAGATACTCCATGTGTGTCAAACCATGGTGTTTAGAAAGCCCAAAGAGCCCCTGAACATGGAACTGCCACATGGGAATGGTGAACCAGTGTGACAGAAGTTGCATCACCACACCCACCTGAGTAGTGTGGTCACGTGGACCATCAAGGTGTGGTTTTGAGAATAACACATGCATTGATCTTAAGAGACTCCATGTGTGTCAAACCATGCTAGTCAGAAATCCCAAAGAGCCCCATGGAATATGCAACTGCCAACAAGTGTGACAGAAAATGCATCACCACACCCACTAGAGTGTGTGTGGTCATGTGGATCATCAAGTGTGTGGTTTGAGAAAAACACATGCATTGATCTCTAGAGACTCCATGTGTGTCAAAACCATGGAGGTTAAAATCCCAAAGAGCCTCTAGAATATGCAACTACCACATGGGAATGGTGAACTAGTGTGACAGAAGTTGCATCACCACACCCACTGGAGTGTGTGTGGTCATGGTGGATCATCAAGGTGTGGTTTTGCAGAATAACACATGCATTGATCTCTACAGACTCCATGTGTGTCAAACCATGGTGGTCAGAAAGCCCAAAGAGCCCCTAGAATATGCAACTGCCACATGGGAATGGTGAAGTAGTGTGACAGAAATTGCATCACCACACCCATTGGTGTGTGTGGTCATGTGTGAATCATCAAGGTGTGGTTTTGAGAATAACACATGCATTGATCTCTAGAGACTCCATGTGTGTCAAACCATGGTGGTCAGAAAGCCCAAGGAGCCCCTAGAATATGCAACTGCCACATGGGAATGGTGATCCAGTGTGACCAAAGTTGCATCACCACACCCACTAGAGTGTGTGTGGATCATCAAGGTGTTGTTTTGAGAATAACACATGCATTGATCTCTAGATACTCCATGTGTGTCAAGCCATGGTGTTTAGAAAGCCCAAAGAGCCCCTGAAACATGGAACTTCCACATGGGAATGGTGAACCAGTGTGACAGAAGTTGCATCACCACACCCACCTGAGTATGTGTGGTCACGTGGATCATCAAGGTGTGGTTTTGAGAATAACACATGCATTGATCTCAAGAGACTCCATGTGTGTCAAACCATGGTAGTCAGAAATCCCAAAGAGCCCATAGAATATGCAACTGCCAACCAGTGTGACAGAAAATGCATCACCACACCCACTAGAGAGTGTGTGGTCATGTGGATCATCAAGGTGTGGTTTTGAGAATAACACATGCATTGATCTCTAGAGACTCCATGTGTGTCAAACCATGGAGGTTAGAAATCCCAAAGAGACCTCTAGAATATACAACTGCCACATGGGAATGGTGAACTAGTGTGACAGAAGTTGCATCACCACACCCACTGGAGTGTGTGCGGTCATGTGTGGATCGTCAAGGTGTTGTTTTCAGAATAACACATGCATTTATCTCTACAGACTACATGTGTGTCAAACCATGGTGGTCAGAAAGCCCAAAGATCCCCTGGAATATGCAACTGCCACATGGATATGGTGAACCAGTGTGAGAGAAGTTGCATTACCACACCCACTGAGTGTGTGTGGTCATGTGTGAATCATCAAAGTGTGTGTTGAGAATAACACATGAATTGATCTCTAGAGACTTCATTTGTGTCAAACCATGCTGGTCAGAAAGCCCAAAGAGCCCCTAGAATATGGAACCGCCACATGGGAATGGTGAACCAGTGTGACAGAAGTTGCATCACCACACCCACTAGAGTGTTTGTGTCATGTGGATCATCAAGGTGTGGTTTCGAGAATAACACATGCATTGATATCTAGAGACTCCATGTGTGTCAAACCATGGTGGTTAGAAAGCCCAAAGATCCCCTAGAATATGCAATTTCTGATGGGAATGGTGAACAAGTGTGACCAAAGTTGCATCATCACACCCACTAGAGTGTGTGTGGATCATCAAAGTGTTGTTTTGAGAATAACACGTGCATTGATATCTAGAGACTCCATGTGTGTTAAACCATGGTAGTTAGAAAGCCCAAAGAGCGCCTAGAATATGCAACTGCCACATGGGAATGGTGAACCAGTGTGACAGAAGTTGCATCACCACACCCACTGGAGTGTGAGGTCATGTGTGGATCATTAAGGTGTGGTTTTGAGAATAAGATATGATTTGTTCTCTGGATACTACATGTGTGTCAAACCATGGTTGTTAGAAAGCCCAAAGAGACCTCGGAATATGCAACTGCCAACAAGTGTGAACCAGTGTGACAAATGCATCACCACACCCACTGAGTGTGTGTGGTCATGTGGATCATCAAGGTGTGGTTTTGAGAAAAACACATGCATTGATCTCTAGAGACTCCATGTGTGTCAAACCATGGTGGTCAAAAACCCCAAAGAATCCCTAGAATATGCAACTGCCACATGGGAATGGTGAACTAGTGTGACAGAAGTTGCATCACCACACCCACTGGAGTGTGTGTGGTCATGGGTGGATCATCAAGGTGTCGTTTTGCGAATAACACATGCATTGATCTCTACAGACTCCATGTGTGTCAAACCATGGTGGTTAGAAAGCCCAAAGAGCCCCTAGAATATGCAACTGCCACATGGGAATGGTGAAGTAGTGTGACAGAAATTGCATCACCACACCCATTGGAGTGTCTGTGTACATGTGAATCATCAAGGTGTGGTTTTGAGAATAACACATGCATTGATCTCTAGAGACTCCATGTGTGTCAAACCATGGTGGTCAGAAAGCCCAAAGATCCCCTAGAATATGCAACTGTCACATGGGAATGGTGATCCAGTGTGACCAAAGTTGCATCACCACACCCACTGAGTGTGTGTGGATCATCAAGGTGTTGTTTTGAGAATAACACATGCATTGATCTCTAGATACTCCATTTGTGTCAAGCCATGGTGTTTAGAAAGCCCAAAGAGCCCCTGAAACATGGAACTGCCACATGGGAATGGTGAACCAGTGTGACAGAAGTTGCATCACCACACCCACCTGAGTATGTGTGGTCACGTGGACCATCAAGGTGTGGTTTTGAGAATAACACATGCATTGATCTCAAGAGACTCCATGTGTGTCAAACCATGCTAGTCAGAAATCCCAAAGAGCCCCATGGAATATGCAACTGCCAACAAGTGTGACAGAAAATGCATCACCACACCCACTAGAGTGTGTGTGGTCATGTGGATCATCAAGGTGTGGTTTTGAGAATAACACATGCATTGATCTCTAGAGACTCCATGTGTGTCAAAACCATGGAGGTTAGAAATCCCAAAGAGCCTCTAGAATATACAACTACCACATGGGAATGGTGAACTAGTGTGACAGAAGTTGCATCACCACACCCACTGGAGTGTGTGCGGTCATGTGTGGATCGTCAAGGTGTGGTTTTCAGAATAACACATGCATTTATCTCTACAGACTACATGTGTGTCAAACCATGGTGGTCAGAAAGCCCAAAGATCCCCTGGAATATGCAACTGCCACATGGATATGGTGAACCAGTGTGAGAGAAGTTGCATTACCACACCCACTGAGTGTGTGTGGTCATGTGTGAATCATCAAAGTGTGGTGTGAGAATAACAATGAATTGCTCTCTAGAGACTTCATTTGTGTCAAACCATGCTGGTCAGAAAGCCCAAGGAGCCCCTGAAATATGGAACCGCCACATGGGAATGGTGAACCAGTGTGACAGAAGTTGCAGCACCACACCCACTAGAGTGTTTGTGGTCAGTGGATCATCAAGGTGTGGTTTCGAGAATAACACATGCATTGATATCTAGAGACTCCATGTGTGTCAAACCATGGTGGTTAGAAAGCCCAAAGATCCCCTAGAATATGCAATTTCCTGATGGGAATGGTGAACAAGTGTGACCAAAGTTTGCATCATCGCACCCACTAGAGTGTGTGTGGATCATCAAAGTGTTGTTTGAGAATAACACGTGCACTGATATCTAGAGACTCCATGTGTGTTAAACCATGGTAGTTTAGAAAGCCCAAAGAGCGCCTAGAATATGCAACTGCCACATAGGAATGGTGAACCAGTGTGACAGAAGTTGCCAATCACCACACCCACTGGAGTGTGAGGTCATGTGTGGATCATTAAGGTGTGGTTTGAGAATAAGAATATGATTTGTTCTCTGGATACTACATGTGTGTCAAACCATGGTTGTTAGAAAGCCCAAAGAGACCTCGGAATATGCAACTGCCACATGGGAATGGTGAACCAGTGTGACAGAAGTTGCATCACCACACCCACTGCAGTTTGTGTAGTCACGTGGATCATCGAAGGTGTTGTTTTGAGAAAAACACATGCATTGATCTCTAGATGACTCCATGCTGTGGTGTCAAACCATGGTGGGTCAAAAACCCCAAAGAATCCCTAGAATATGCAACTGCCAATGGGAATGGTGAACTAGTAGTGACAGAAGTTGCATCACCACACCCACTGGAGTGTGTGTGGTCATGGGTGGATCATCAAGGTGTCGTTTATTGCGAATAACACATGCATTGATCTCTACAGACTCCATGTGTGTCAAACCATGGTGGTTAGAAAGCCCAAAGAGCCCCTAGAATATGCAACTGCACATGGGAATGGTGAAGTAGTGTGACAGAAATTGCATCACCACACCCATTGGAGTGTCTGTGTACATGTGAATCATCAAGGTGTGTTTTTGAGAATAACACATGTATTGATCTCTAGAGACTCCATGTGTGTCAAACCATGGTGGTCAGAAAGCCCAAAGATCCCCTAGAATATGCAAGTGTCACATGGGAATGGTGATCCAGTGTGACCAAAGTTTGCATCACCATTCCCACTTGAGTGTGTGTGGATCAATCAAGGTGTTGTTTTCAGAATAACACATGCATTGATCTCTAGATACTCCATTTGTGTCAAGCATGGTGTTTAGAAAGCCCAAAGAGCCCCTGAAACATGGAACCTGCCACATGGGAATGGTGAACCAGTGTGACAGAAGTTGCATCACCACACCCACCTGAGTATGTGTGGTCACGTGGACCATCAAGGTGTGGTTTTGAGAATAACACATGCATTGATCTCAAGAGACTCCATGTGTGTCAAACCATGCTAGTCAGAATCCCAAAGAGCCCCATGGAATATGCAACTGCCAACAAGTGTGACAGAAAATGCATCACCACACCCACTAGAGTGTGTGTGGTCATGTGGATCATCAAGGTGTGGTTTTGAGAATAACATATGCATTGATCTCTAGAGACTCCATGTGTGTCAAAACCATGAGGTTAGAAATCCCAAAGAGCCTCTAGAATATACAAACTACCACATGGGAATGGTGAACTAGTGTGACAGAAGTTGCATCACCACACCCACTGGAGTGTGTGCGGTCATGTGTGGATCGTCAAGGTGTGGTTTTCAGAATAACACATGCATTTATCTCTACAGACTACTTGTGTGTCAAACCATGGTGGTCAGAAAGCCCAAAGATCCCCTGGAATATGCAACTGCCACATGGATATGGTGAACCAGTGTGAGAGAAGTTGCATTACCACAGCCACTAGAGTGTGTGTGGTCATGTGTGAATCATCAAAGTGTGGTGTTGAGAATAACACATGAATTGCTCTCTAGAGACTTCATTTGTGTCAAACCATGCTGGTCAGAAAGCCCAAGGAGCCCCTGAAATATGGAACCGCCACATGGGAATGGTGAACCAGTGTGACAGAAGTTGCAGCACCACACCCACTAGAGTGTTTGTGGTCATGTGGATCATCAAGGTGTGGTTTCGAGAATAACACATGCATTGATATCTAGAGACTCCATGTGTGTCAAACCATGGTGGTTAGAAAGCCCAAAGATCCCCTAGAATATGCAATTTCCTGATGGGAATGGTGAACAAGTGTGACCAAAGTTGCATCATCGCACCCACTAGAGTGTGTGTGGATCATCAAAGTGTTGTTTTGAGAATAACACGTGCACTGATATCTAGAGACTCCATGTGTGTTAAACCATGGTAGTTAGAAAAGCCCAAAGAGGCGCCTAGAATATGCAACTGCCACATAGGAATGGTGAACCAGTGTGACAGAAGTTGCATCAACCACACCCACTGGAGTGTGAGGTCATGTGTGGATCATTAAGGTTGTGGTTTTGAGAATAAGATATGATTTGTTCTCTGGATACTACATGTGTGTCAAACCATGGTTGTTAGAAAGCCCAAGAGACCTCGGAATATGCAACTGCCACATGGGAATGGTGAACCAGTGTGACAGAAGTTGCATCACCACACCCACTGCAGTTTGTGTAGTCACGTGGATCATCAAGGTGTTGTTTTGAGAAAAACACATGCATTGATCTCTAGAGACTTCCATGTGTGTCAAACCATGGTGGTCAAAAACCCCAAAGAATCCCTAGAATATGCAACTGCCAAATGGGAATGGTGAAGTAGTGTGACAGAAGTTGCATCACCACACCCACTGGAGTGTGTGTGGTCATGGGTGGATCATCAAGGTGTCGTTTTGCGAATAACACATGCATTGATCTCTACAGACTCCATGTGTGTCAAACCATGGTGGTTAGAAAGCCCAAAGAGCCCCTAGAATATGCAACTGCCACATGGGAATGGTGAAGTAGTGTGACAGAAATTGCATCACCACACCCATTGGAGTGTCTGTGTACATGTGAATCATCAAGGTGTGGTTTTGAGAATAACACATGTATTGATCTCTAGAGACTCATGTGTGTCAAACCATGGTGGTCAGAAAGCCCAAAGATCCCCTAGAATATGCAAGTGTCACATGGGAATGGTGATCCAGTGTGACCAAAGTTGCATCACCATTCCCACTTGAGTGTGTGTGGATCATCAAGGTGTTGTTTTCAGAATAACACATGCATTGATCTCTAGATACTCCATTTGTGTCAAGCCATGGTGTTTAGAAAGCCCAAAGAGCCCCTGAAACATGGAACTGCCACATGGGAATGGTGAACCAGTGTGACAGAAGTTGCATCACCACACCCACCTGAGTATGTGTGGTCACGTGGACCATCAAGGTGTGGTTTTGAGAATAACACATGCATTGATCTCAAGAGACTCCATGTGTGTCAAACCATGCTAGTCAGAAATCCCAAAGAGCCCCATGGAATATGCAACTGCCAACAAGTGTGACAGAAAATGCATCACCACACCCACTAGAGTGTGTGTGGTCATGTGGATCATCAAGGTGTGGTTTTGAGAATAACACATGCATTGATCTCTAGAGACTCCATGTGTGTCAAAACCATGGAGGTTAGAAATCCCAAAGAGCCTCTAGAATATACAACTACCACATGGAATGGTGAACTAGTGTGACAGAAGTTGCATCACCACACCCACTGGAGTGTGTGCGTACATGTGTGGATCGTCAAGGTGTGGTTTTCAGAATAACACATGCATTTATCTCTACAGACTACATTGTGTGTCAAACCATGGTGGTCAGAAAGCCCAAAGATCCCCTGGAATATGCAACTGCCACATGGATATGGTGAACCAGTGTGAGAGAAGTTGCATTACCACAGCCACTAGAGTGTGTGTGGTCATGTGTGAATCATCAAAGTGTGGTGTTGAGAATAACACATGAATTGCTCTCTAAGACTTCATTTGTGTCAAAACCATGCTGGTCAGAAAGCCCAAGGAGCCCCTGAAATATGGAACCGCCACATGGGAATGGTGAACCAGTGTGACAGAAGTTGCAGCACCACACCCACTAGAGTGTTTGTGGTCATGTGGATCATCAAGGTGTGGTTTCGAGAATAACACATGCATTGATATCTAGAGACTCCATGTGTGTCAAACCATGGTGGTTAGAAGCCCAAAGATCCCCTAGAATATGCAATTTCCTGATGGGAATGGTGAACAAGTGTGACCAAAGTTGCATCATCGCACCCACTAGAGTGTGTGTGGATCATCAAAGTGTTGTTTTGAGAATAACACGTGCACTGATATCTAGAGACTCCATGTGTGTTAAACCATGGTAGTTAGAAAGCCCAAAGAGCGCCTAGAATATGCAACTGCCACATAGGAATGGTGAACCAGTGTGACAGAAGTTGCATCACCACACCCACTGGAGTGTGAGGTCATGTGTGGATCATTAAGGTGTGGTTTTGAGAATAAGATATGATTTGTTCTCTGGATACTACATGTGTGTCAAACCATGGTTGTTAGAAAGCCCAAGAGACCTCGGAATATGCAACTGCCACATGGGAATGGTGAAACCAGTGTGACAGAAGTTGCATCACCACACCCACTGCAGTTTGTGTAGTCACGTGGATCATCAAGGTGTTGTTTTGAGAAAAACACATGCATTGATCTCTAGAGACTCCATGTGTGTCAAACCATGGTGGTCAAAAACCCCAAAGAATCCGTAGAATATGCAACTGCCACATGGGAATGGTGAACTAGTGTGATAGAAGTTGCATCACCACACCCACTGGAGTGTGTGTGGTCATGGGTGGATCATCAAGGTGTCGTTTTGCGAATAACACATGCATTGATCTCTACAGACTCCATGTGTGTCAAACCATGGTGGTTAGAAAGCCCAAAGAGCCCCTAGAATATGCAACTGCCACATGGGAATGGTGAAGTAGTGTGACAGAAATTGCATCACCACACCCATTGGAGTTCTAGTGTACATGTGAATCATCAAGGTGTGGTTTTGAGGAATAACACATGTATTGATCTCTAGAGACTCCATGTGTGTCAAACATGGTGGTCAGAAAGCCCAAGAGCCCCTAGAATATGCAACTGTCACATGGAATGGTGATCCAGTGTGACCAAAGTTGCATCACCACACCCACTAGAGTGTGTGTGGATCATCAAGGTGTTGTTTTGAGAATAACACATGCATTGATCTCTAGATACTCCATTTGTGTCAAGCCATGGTGTTTAGAAAGCCCAAAGAGCCCCTGAAACATGGAACCGCCACATGGGAATGGTGAACCAGTGTGACAGAAGTTGCATCACCACACCCACTGAGTATGTGTTGTCACGTGGACCATCAAGGTGTGGTTTTGAGAATAACACATGCATTGATCTCAAGAGACTCCATGTGTGTCAAACCATGCTAGTCAGAAATCCCAAAGAGCCCCATGGAATATGCAACTGCCAACAAGTGTGACAGAAAATGCATCACCACACCCACTAGAGTGTGTGTGGTCATGTGGATCATCAAGGTGTGGTTTTGAGAATAACATATGCATTGATCTCTAGAGACTCCATGTGTGTCAAAACCATGGAGGTTAGAAATCCAAAGAGCCTCTAGAATATACAACTACCACATGGGAATGGTGAACTAGTGTGACAGAAGTTGCATCACCACACCCCACTGGAGTGTGTGCGGTCATGTGTGGATCGTCAAGGTGTGGTTTTCAGAATAACACATGCATTTATCTCTACAGACTACTTGTGTGTCAAACCATGGTGGTCAGAAAGCCCAAAGATCCCCTGGAATATGCAACTGCCACATGGATATGGTGAACCAGTGTGAGAGAAGTTGCATTACCACAGCCCACTAGAGTGTGTGTGGTCATGTGTGAATCATCAAAGTGTGGTGTTGAGAATAACACATGAATTGCTCTCTAGAGACTTCATTTGTGTCAAACCATGCTGGTCAGAAAGCCCAAGGAGCCCCTGAAATATGGAACCGCCACATGGGAATGGTGAACCAGTGTGACAGAAGTTGCAGCACCACACCCACTAGAGTGTTTGTGGTCATGTGGATCATCAAGGTGTGGTTTCGAGAATAACACATGCATTGATATCTAGAGACTCCATGTGTGTCAAACCATGGTGGTTAGAAAGCCCAAAGATCCCCTAGAATATGCAATTTCCTGATGGGAATGGTGAACAAGTGTGACCAAAGTTGCATCATCGCACCCACTAGAGTGTGTGTGGATCATCAAAGTGTTGTTTTGAGAATAACACGTGCACTGATATCTAGAGACTCCATGTGTGTTAAACCATGGTAGTTAGAAAGCCCAAAGAGCGCCTAGAATATGCAACTGCCACATAGGAATGGTGAACCAGTGTGACAGAAGTTGCATCACCACACCCACTGGAGTGTGAGGTCATGTGTGGATCATTAAGGTGTGGTTTTGAGAATAAGATATGATTTGTTCTCTGGATACTACATGTGTGTCAAACCATGGTTGTTAGAAAGCCCAAAGAGACCTCGGAATATGCAACTGCCACATGGGAATGGTGAACCAGTGTGACAGAAGTTGCATCACCACACCCACTGCAGTTTGTGTAGTCACGTGGATCATCAAGGTGTTGTTTTGAGAAAAACACATGCATTGATCTCTAGAGACTCCATGTGTGTCAAACCATGGTGGTCAAAAACCCCAAAGAATCCCTAGAATATGCAACTGCCAAATGGGAATGGTGAACTAGTGTGACAGAAGTTGCATCATCCACACCCACTGGAGTGTGTGTGGTCATGGGTGGATCATCAAGGTGTCGTTTTGCGAATAACACATGCATTGATCTCTACAGACTCCATGTGTGTCAAACCATGGTGGTTAGAAAGCCCAAGAGCCCCTAGAATATGCAACTGCCACATGGGAATGGTGAAGTAGTGTGACAGAAATTGCATCACCACACCCATTGGAGTGTCTGTGTACATGTGAATCATCAAGGTGTGGTTTTGAGAATAACACATGCATTGATCTCTAGAGACTCCATGTGTGTCAAACCATGGTGGTCAGAAAGCCCAAAGATCCCCTAGAATATGCAACTGTCACATGGGAATGGTGATCCAGTGTGACCAAAGTTGCATCACCATCACCCACTTGAGTGTGTGTGGATCATCAAGGTGTTGTTTTGAGAATAACACATGCATTGATCTCTAGATACTCCATTTGTGTCAAGCCATGGTGTTTAGAAAGCCCAAAGAGCCCCTGAAACATGGAACCTGCCACATGGGAATGGTGAACCAGTGTGACAGAAGTTGCATCACCACACCCACCTGAGTATGTGTGGTCACGTGGACCATCAAGGTGTGGTTTTGAGAATAACACATGCATTGATCTCAAGAGACTCCATGTGTGTCAAACCATGCTAGTCAGAAATCCCAAAGAGCCCCATGGAATATGCAACTGCCAACAAGTGTGACAGAAAATGCATCACCACACCCACTAGAGTGTGTGTGGTCATGTGGATCATCAAGGTGTGGTTTTGAGAATAACACATGCATTGATCTCTAGAGACTCCATGTGTGTCAAAACCATGGAGGTTAGAAATCCCAAAGAGCCTCTAGAATATACAACTACCACATGGGAATGGTGAACTAGTGTGACAGAAGTTGCATCACCACACCCACTAGAGTGTGTGCGGTCATGTGTGGATCGTCAAGGTGTGGTTTTCAGAATAACACATGCATTTATCTCTACAGACTACATGTGTGTCAAACCATGGTGGTCAGAAAGCCCAAAGATCCCCTGGAATATGCAACTGCCACATGGATATGGTGAACCAGTGTGAGAGAAGTTGCATTACCACACCCACTGGAGTGTGTGTGGTCATGTGTGAATCATCAAAGTGTGGTGTTGAGAATAACACATGAATTGCTCTCTAGAGACTTCATTTGTGTCAAACCATGCTGGTCAGAAAGCCCAAGGAGCCCCTGAAATATGGAACCGCCACATGGGAATGGTGAACCAGTGTGACAGAAGTTGCATCACCACACCCACTAGAGTGTTTGTGGTCATGTGGATCATCAAGGTGTGGTTTCGAGAATAACACATGCATTGATATCTAGAGACTCCATGTGTGTCAACCATGGTGGTTAGAAAGCCCAAAGATCCCCTAGAATATGCAATTTCCTGATGGGAATGGTGAACAAGTGTGACCAAAGTTGCATCATCGCACCCACTAGAGTGTGTGTGGATCATCAAAGTGTTGTTTTGAGAATAACACGTGCACTGATATCTAGAGACTCCATGTGTGTTAAACCATGGTAGTTAGAAAGCCCAAAGAGCGCCTAGAATATGCAACTGCCACATAGGAATGGTGAACCAGTGTGACAGAAGTTGCATCACCACACCCACTAGGAGTGTGAGGTCATG
The DNA here is from genome assembly GCA_910589775.1 of Avena eriantha. Classification (NCBI taxonomy): domain Eukaryota; kingdom Viridiplantae; phylum Streptophyta; class Magnoliopsida; order Poales; family Poaceae; genus Avena; species Avena eriantha. Next base: position 16,266 of record CAJUXJ010001867.1, on the reverse strand, counting down.
TGTGGATCATTAAGGTGTGGTTTTGAGAATAAGATATGATTTGTTCTCTGGATACTACATGTGTGTCAAACCATGGTTGTTAGAAAGCCCAAAGAGACCTCGGAATATGCAACTGCCACATGGGAATGGTGAACCAGTGTGACAGAAGTTGCATCACCACACCCACTGCAGTTTGTGTAGTCACGTGGATCATCAAGGTGTTGTTTTGAGAAAAACACATGCATTGATCTCTAGAGACTCCATGTGTGTCAAACCATGGTGGTCAAAAACCCCAAAGAATCCCTAGAATATGCAACTGCCACATGGGAATGGTGAACTAGTGTGACAGAAGTTGCATCACCACACCCACTGGAGTGTGTTTGGTCATGGGTGGATCATCAAGGTGTCGTTTTGCGAATAACACATGCATTGATCTCTACAGACTCCATGTGTGTCAAACCATGGTGGTTAGAAAGCCCAAAGAGCCCCTAGAATATGCAACTGCCACATGGGAATGGTGAAGTAGTGTGACAGAAATTGCATCACCACACCCATTGGAGTGTCTGTGTACATGTGAATCATCAAGGTGTGGTTTTGAGAATAACACATGCATTGATCTCTAGAGACTCCATGTGTGTCAAACCATGGTGGTCAGAAAGCCCAAAGATCCCCTAGAATATGCAACTGTCACATGGGAATGGTGATCCAGTGTGACCAAAGTTGCATCACCACACCCACTTGAGTGTGTGTGGATCATCAAGGTGTTGTTTTGAGAATAACACATGCATTGATCTCTAGATACTCCATTTGTGTCAAGCCATGGTGTTTAGAAAGCCCAAAGAGCCCCTGAAACATGGAACTGCCACATGGGAATGGTGAACCAGTGTGACAGAAGTTGCATCAACACACCCACCTGAGTATGTGTGGTCACGTGGACCATCAAGGTGTGGTTTTGAGAATAACACATGCATTGATCTCAAGAGACTCCATGTGTGTCAAACCATGCTAGTCAGAAATCCCAAAGAGCCCCATGGAATATGCAACTGCCAACAAGTGTGACAGAGAAATGCATCACCACACCCACTAGAGTGTGTGTGGTCATGTGGATCATCAAGGTGTGGTTTTGAGAATAACACATGCATTGATCTCTAGAGACTCCATGTGTGTCAAAACCATGGAGGTTAGAAATCCCAAAGAGCCTCTAGAATATACAACTACCACATGGGAATGGTGAACTAGTGTGACAGAAGTTGCATCACCACACCCACTAGAGTGTGTGCGGTACATGTGTGGATCGTCAAGGTGTGGTTTTCAGAATAACACATGCATTTATCTCTACAGACTACATGTGTGTCAAACCATGGTGGTCAGAAAGCCCAAAGATCCCCTGGAATATGCAACTGCCACATGGATATGGTGAACCAGTGTGAGAGAAGTTGCATTACCACACCCACTGGAGTGTGTGTGGTCATGTGTGAATCATCAAAGTGTGGTGTTGAGAATAACACATGAATTGCTCTCTAAGAGACTTCATTTGTGTCAAACCATGCTGGTCAGAAAGCCCAAGGAGCCCCTGAAATATGGAACCGCCACATGGGAATGGTGAACCAGTGTGACAGAAGTTGCATCACCACACCCACTAGAGTGTTTGTGGTCATGTGGATCATCAAGGTGTGGTTTCGAGAATAACACATGCATTGATATCTAGAGACTCCATGTGTGTCAAACCATGGTGGTTAGAAAGCCCAAAGATCCCCTAGAATATGCAATTTCCTGATGGGAATGGTGAACAAGTGTGACCAAAGTTGCATCATCGCACCCACTAGAGTGTGTGTGGATCATCAAAGTGTTGTTTTGAGAATAACACGTGCACTGATATCTAGAGACTCCATGTGTGTTAAACCATGTTAGTTAGAAAGCCCAAAGAGCGCCAAGAATATGCAACTGCCACATAGGAATGGTGAACCAGTGTGACAGAAGTTGCATCACCACACCCACTGGAGTGTGAGGTCATGTGTGGATCATTAAGGTGTGGTTTTGAGAATAAGATATGATTTGTTCTCTGGATACTACATGTGTGTCAAACCATGGTTGTTAGAAAGCCCAAAGAGACCTCGGAATATGCAACTGCCACAGGGGAATGGTGAACCAGTGTGACAGAAATTGCATCACCACACCCACTGCAGTTTGTGTAGTCATGTGGATCATCAAGGTGTTGTTTTGAGAAAAACACATGCATTGATCTCTAGAGACTCCATGTGTGTCAAACCATGGTGGTCAAAAACCCCAAAGAATCCGTAGAATATGCAACTGCCACATGGGAATGGTGAACTAGTGTGATAGAAGTTGCATCACCACACCCACTGGAGTGTGTGTGGTCATGGGTGGATCATCAAGGTGTCGTTTTGCGAATAACACATGCATTGATCTCTACAGACTACATGTGTGTCAAACCATGGTGGTTAGAAAGCCCAAAGAGCCCCTAGAATATGCAACTGCCACATGGGAATGGTGAAGTAGTGTGACAGAAATTGCATCACCACACCCATTGGAGTTTCTGTGTACATGTGAATCATCAAGGTGTGGTTTTGAGAATAACACATGCATTGATCTCTAGAGACTCCATCTGTGTCAAACCATGGTGGTCAGAAAGCCCAAAGATCCCCTAGAATATGCAACTGTCACATGGGAATGGTGATCCAAGTGTGACCAAAGTTGCATCACCACACCCACTAGAGTGTGTGTGGATCATCAAGGTGTTGTTTTGAGAATAACACATGCATTGATCTCTAGATACTCCATTTGTGTCAAGCCATGGTGTTTAGAAAGCCCAAAGAGCCCCTGAAACATGGAACCTGCCACATGGGAATGGTGAACCAGTGTGACAGAAGTTGCATCACCACACCCACCTGAGTATGTGTTGTCACGTGGACCATCAAGGTGTGGTTTTGAGAATAACACATGCATTGATCTCAAGAGACTCCATGTGTGTCAAACCATGCTAGTCAGAAATCCCAAAGAGCCCCATGGAATATGCAACTGCCAACAAGTGTGACAGAAAATGCATCACCACACCCACTAGAGTGTGTGTGGTCATGTGGATCATCAAGGTGTGGTTTTGAGAATAACACATGCATTGATCTCTAGAGACTCCATGTGTGTCAAAACCATGGAGGTTAGAAATCCCAAAGAGCCTCTAGAATATACAACTACCACATGGGAATGGTGAACTAGTGTGACAGAAGTTGCATCACCACACCCACTGGAGTGTGTGCGGTCATGTGTGGATCGTCAAGGTGTGGTTTTCAGAATAACACATGCATTTATCTCTACAGACTACATGTGTGTCAAACCATGGTGGTCAGAAAGCCCAAAGATCCCCTGGAATATGCAACTGCCACATGGATATGGTGAACCAGTGTGAGAGAAGTTGCATTACCACACCCACTGGAGTGTGTGTGGTCATGTGTGAATCATCAAAGTGTGGTGTTGAGAATAACACATGAATTGCTCTCTAGAGACTTCATTTGTGTCAAACCATGCTGGTCAGAAAGCCCAAGGAGCCCCTGAAATATGGAACCGCCACATGGGAATGGTGAACCAGTGTGACAGAAGTTGCATCACCACACCCACTAGAGTGTTTGTGGTCATGTGGATCATCAAGGTGTGGTTTCGAGAATAACACATGCATTGATATCTAGAGACTCCATGTGTGTCAAACCATGGTGGTTAGAAAGCCCAAAGATCCCCTAGAATATGCAATTTCCTGATGGGAATGGTGAACAAGTGTGACCAAAGTTGCATCATCACACCCACTAGAGTGTGTGTGGATCATCAAAGTGTTGTTTTGAGAATAACACGTGCACTGATATCTAGAGACTCCATGTGTGTTAAACCATGGTAGTTAGAAAGCCCAAAGAGCGCCTAGAATATGCAACTGCCACATAGGAATGGTGAACCAGTGTGACAGAAGTTGCATCACCACACCCACTGGAGTGTGAGGTCATGTGTGGATCATTAAGGTGTGGTTTTGAGAATAAGATATGATTTGTTCTCTGGATACTACATGTGTGTCAAACCATGGTTGTTAGAAAGCCCAAAGAGACCTCGGAATATGCAACTGCCACATGGGAATGGTGAACCAGTGTGACAGAAGTTGCATCACCACACCCACTGCAGTTTGTGTAGTCACGTGGATCATCAAGGTGTTGTTTTGAGAAAAACACATGCATTGATCTCTAGAGACTCCATGTGTGTCAAACCATGGTGGTCAAAACCCCAAAGAATCCCTAGAATATGCAACTGCCAAATGGGAATGGTGAACTAGTGTGACAGAAGTTGTATCTCCACACCCACTGGAGTGTGTTTGGTCATGGGTGGATCATCAAGGTGTCGTTTTGCGAATAACACATGCATTGATCTCTACAGACTCCATGTGTGTCAAACCATGGTGGTTAGAAAGCCCAAAGAGCCCCTAGAATATGCAACTGCCACATGGGAATGGGTGAAGTAGTGTGACAGAAATTGCATCACCACACCCATTGGAGTGTCTGTGTACATGTGAATCATCAAGGTGTGGTTTTGAGAATAACACACATGCATTGATCTCTAGAGACTCCATGTGTGTCAAACCATGGTGGTCAGAAAGCCCAAAGATCCCCTAGAATATGCAACTGTCACATGGGAATGGTGATCCAGTGTGACCAAAGTTGCATCACCACACCCACTTGAGTCTGTGTGGATCATCAAGGTGTTGTTTTGAGAATAACACATGCATTGATCTCTAGATACTCCATTTGTGTCAAGCCATGGTGTTTAGAAAGCCAAAGAGCCCCTGAAACATGGAACTGCCACATGGGAATGGTGAACCAGTGTGACAGAAGTTGCATCACCACACCCACCTGAGTATGTGTTGTCACGTGGACCATCAAGGTGTGGTTTTGAGAATAACACATGCATTGATCTCAAGAGACTCCATGTGTGTCAAACCATGCTAGTCAGAAATCCCAAAGAGCCCCATGGAATATGCAACTGCCAACAAGTGTGACAGAAAATGCATCACCACACCCACTAGAGTGTGTGTGGTCATGTGGATCATCAAGGTGTGGTTTTGAGAATAACACTATGCATTGATCTCTAGAGACTCCATGTGTGTCAAAACCATGGAGGTTAGAAATCCCAAAGAGCCTCTAGAATATACAACTACCACATGGGAATGGTGAACTAGTGTGACAGAAGTTGCATCACCACACCCACTGGAGTGTGTGCGGTCATGTGTGGATCGTCAAGGTGTGGTTTTCAGAATAACACATGCATTTATCTCTACAGACTACATGTGTGTCAAACCATGGTGGTCAGAAAGCCCAAAGATCCCCTGGAATATGCAACTGCCACATGGATATGGTGAACCAGTGTGAGAGAAGTTGCATTACCACACCCACTGGAGTGTGTGTGGTCATGTGTGAATCATCAAAGTGTGGTGTTGAGAATAACACATGAATTGCTCTCTAGAGACTTCATTTGTGTCAAACCATGCTGGTCAGAAAGCCCAAGGAGCCCCTGAAATATGGAACCGCCACATGGGAATGGTGAACCAGTGTGACAGAAGTTGCATCACCACACCCACTAGAGTGTTTGTGGTCATGTGGATCATCAAGGTGTGGTTTCGAGAATAACACATGCATTGATATCTAGAGACTCCATGTGTGTCAAACCATGGTGGTTAGAAAGCCCAAAGATCCCCTAGAATATGCAATTTCCTGATGGGAATGGTGAACAAGTGTGACCAAAGTTGCATCATCGCACCCACTAGAGTGTGTGTGGATCATCAAAGTGTTGTTTTGAGAATAACACGTGCACTGATATCTAGAGACTCCATGTGTGTTAAACCATGGTAGTTAGAAAGCCCAAAGAGCGCCAAGAATATGCAACTGCCACATAGGAATGGTGAACCAGTGTGACAGAAGTTGCATCACCACACCCACTGGAGTGTGAGGTCATGTGTGGATCATTAAGGTGTGGTTTTGAGAATAAGATATGATTTGTTCTCTGGATACTACATGTGTGTCAAACCATGGTTGTTAGAAAGCCCAAAGAGACCTCGGAATATGCAACTGCCACAGGGGAATGGTGAACCAGTGTGACAGAAGTTGCATCACCACACCCACTGCAGTTTGTGTAGTCACGTGGATCATCAAGGTGTTGTTTTGAGAAAAACACATGCATTGATCTCTAGAGACTCCATGTGTGTCAAACCATGGTGGGTCAAAAACCCCAAAGAATCCGTAGAATATGCAACTGCCACATGGGAATGGTGAACTAGTGTGACAGAAGTTGCATCACCACACCCACTGGAGTGTGTGTGGTCATGGGTGGATCATCAAGGTGTCGTTTTGGCGAATAACACATGCCTATGATCTCTACAGACTACATGTGTGTCAAACCATGGTGGTTAGAAAGCCCAAAGAGCCCCTAGAATATGCAACTGCCACATGGGAATGGTGAAGTAGTGTGACAGAAATTGCATCACCACACCCATTGGAGTTTCTGTGTACATGTGAATCATCAAGGTGTGGTTTTGAGAATAACACATGCATTGATCTCTAGAGACTCCATGCTGTGTCAAACCATGGTGGTCAGAAAGCCCAAAGAGCCCCTAGAATATGCAACTGTCAGCATGGGAATGGTGATCCAGTGTGACCAAAGTTGCATCACCACACCCACTAGAGTGTGTGTGGATCATCAAGGTGTTGTTTTGAGAATAACACATGCATTGATCTCTAGATACTCCATTTGTGTCAAGCCATGGTGTTTAGAAAGCCCAAAGAGCCCCTGAAACATGGAACCGCCACATGGGAATGGTGAACCAGTGTGACAGAAGTTGCATCAACACACCCACCTGAGTATGTGTTGTCACGTGGACCATCAAGGTGTGGTTTTGAGAATAACACATGCATTGATCTCAAGAGACTCCATGTGTGTCAAACCATGCTAGTCAGAAATCCCAAAGAGCCCCATGGAATATGCAACTGCCAACAAGTGTGACAGAAAATGCATCACCACACCCACTAGAGTGTGTGTGGTCATGTGGATCATCAAGGTGTGGTTTTGAGAATAACACATGCATTGATCTCTAGAGACTCCATGTGTGTCAAAACCATGGAGGTTAGAAATCCCAAAGAGCCTCTAGAATATACAACTACCACATGGGAATGGTGAACTAGTGTGACAGAAGTTGCATCACCACACCCACTGGAGTGTGTGCGGTCATGTGTGGATCGTCAAGGTGTGGGTTTTCAGAATAACACATGCATTTATCTCTACAGACTACATGTGTGTCAAACCATGGGTGGTCAGAAAGCCCAAAGATCCCCTGGAATATGCAACTGCCACATGGATATGGTGAACCAGTGTGAGAGAAGTTGCATTACCACACCCACTGGAGTGTGTGTGGTCATGTGTGAATCATCAAAGTGTGGTGTTGAGAATAACACATGAATTGCTCTCTAGAGACTTCATTTGTGTCAAACCATGCTGGTCAGAAAAGCCCAAGGAGCCCCTGAAATATGGAACCGCCACATGGGAATGGTGAACCAGTGTGACAGAAGTTGCATCAACCACACCCACTAGAGTGTTTGTTGTCATGTGGATCATCAAGGTGTGGTTTCGAGAATAACACATGCATTGATATCTAGAGACTCCATGTGTGTCAAACCATGGTGGTTAGAAAGCCCAAAGATCCCCTAGAATATGCAATTTCCTGATGGGAATGGTGAACAAGTCGTGACCAAAGTTGCATCATCACAACCCACTAGAGTGTGGTGTGGATCATCAAAGTGTTGTTTTGAGAATAACACGTGCACTGATATCTAGAGACTCCATGTGTGTTAAACCATGGTAGTTAGAAGCCCAAGAGCGCCTAGAATATGCAACTGCCACATAGGAATGGTGAAACCAGTGTGACAGAAGTTGCATCACCACACCCACTGGAGTGTGAGGTCATGTGTGGATCTTAAGGTGTGGTTTTGAGAATAAGATATGATTTGTTCTCTGGATACTACATGTGTGTCAAACCATGGTTGTTAGAAAGCCCAAGAGACCTCGGAATATGCAACTGCCACATGGGGAATGGTTGAACCAGTGTGACAGAAGTTGCATCACCACACCCACTGCAGTTTGTGTAGTCACGTGGATCATCAAGGTGTTGTTTTGAGAAAAACACATGCATTGATCTCTAGAGACTCCATGTGTGTCAAACCATGGTGGTCAAAAACCCCAAAGAATCCCTAGAATATGCAACTGCCAAATGGGAATGGTGAACTAGTGTGACAGAAGTTGTATCTACCACACCCACTGGAGTGTGTTTGGTCATGGGTGGATCATCAAGGTGTCGTTTTGCGAATAACACATGCATTGATCTCTACAGACTCCATGTGTGTCAAACCATGGTGGTTAGAAAGCCCAAAGAGCCCCTAGAATATGCAACTGCCACATGGGAATGGTGAAGTAGTGTGACAGAAATTGCATCACCACACCCATTGGAGTGTCTGTGTACATGTGAATCATCAAGGTGTGGTTTTGAGAATAACACACATGCATTGATCTCTAGAGACTCCATGTGTGTCAAACCATGGTGGTCAGAAAGCCCAAAGATCCCCTAGAATATGCAACTGTCACATGGGGAATGGTGATCCAGTGTGACCAAAGTTGCATCACCACACCCACTTGAGTCTGTGTGGATCATCAAGGTGTTGTTTTGAGAATAACACATGCATTGATCTCTAGATACTCCATTTGTGTCAAGCCATGGTGTTTAGAAAGCCCAAAGAGCCCCTGATAAACATGGAACTGCCACATGGGAATGGTGAACCAGTGTGACAGAAGTTGCATCACCACACCCACCTGAGTATGTGTGGTCACGTGGACCATCAAGGTGTGGTTTTGAGAATAACACATGCATTGATCTCAAGAGACTCCATGTGTGTCAAACCATGGCTAGTCAGAAATCCCAAAGAGCCCCTTGGAATATGCAAACTGCCAACAAGTGTGACAGAAAATACATCACCACACCCACTAGAGTGTGTGTGGTCATGTGGATCATCAAGGTGTGGTTTTGAGAATAACACATGCATTGATCTCTAGAGACTCCATGTGTGTCAAAACCATGGAGGTTAGAAATCCCAAAGAACCTCTAGAATATACAACTACCACATGGGAATGGTGAACTAGTGTGACAGAAGTTGCATCACCACACCCACTGGAGTGTGTGCGGTCATGTGTGGATCGTCAAGGTGTGGTTTTCAGGAATAACACATGCATTTATCTCTACAGACTACATGTGTGTCAAACCATGGTGGTCAGAAAGCCCAAAGATCCCCTGGAATATGCAACTGCCACATGGATATGGTGAACCAGTGTGAGAGAAGTTGCATTACCACACCCACATGGAGTGTGTGTGGTCATGTGTGAATCATCAAAGTGTGGTGTTGAGAATAACACATGAATTGCTCTCTAGAGACTTCATTTGTGTCAAACCATGCTGGTCAGAAAGCCCAAGGAGCCCCTGAAATATGGAACCGCCACATGGGAATGGTGAACCAGTGTGACAGAAGTTGCATCACCACACCCACTAGAGTGTTGTGGTCATGTGGATCATCAAGGGTGTGGTTTCGAGAATAACACATGCATTGATATCTAGAGACTCCATGTGTGTCAAACCATGGTGGTTAGAAAGCCCAAAGATCCCCTAGAATATGCAATTTCCTGATGGGAATGGTGAACAAGTGTGACCAAAGTTGCATCATCACACCCACTAGAGTGTGTGTGGATCATCAAGTGTTGTTTTGAGAATAACACGTGCACTTGATATCTAGAGACTCCATGTGTGTTAAACCATGGTAGTTAGAAAGCCCAAAGAGCGCATCATAGAATATGCAACTGCCACATGGGAATGGTGAACCAGGTGTGACAGAATTGCATCACCACACCCACTGGAGTGTGAGGTCATGTGTGGATCATTAAGGTGTGGTTTTGAGAATAAGATATGATTTGTTCTCTGTATACTACATGTGCTGTCAAACCATGGTTGTTAGAAAGCCCAAAGAGACCTCGGAATATGCAACTGCCACATGGGAATGGTGGAACCAGTGTGACAGAGTTACATCACCACACCCACTGCAGTTTGTGTAGTCACGTGGATCATCAAGGTGTTGTTTTGAGAAAAAACACATGCATTGATCTCTAGAGACTCCATATGTGTCAAACCATGGTGGTCAAAAACCCCAAAGAATCCCGTAGAATATGCAACTGCCACATGGGAATGGTGAACTAAGTGTGACAGAAGTTGCATCACCACACCCACTGGAGTGTGTGTGGTCATGGGTGGATCATCAAGGTGGTCGTTTTGCGAATAACACATGCATTGATCTCTACAGACTCCATGTGTGTCAAACCATGGTGGTTAGAAAGCCCAAAGAGCCCCTAGAATATGCAACTGCCACATGGGAATGGTGAAGTAGTGTGTGACAGAAATTGCATCACCACACCCATTGGAGTGTCTGTGTACATGTGAATCATCAAGGTGTGGGTTTTGAGAATAACACATGCATTATCTCTAGAGACTCCATGTGTGTCAAACCATGGTGGTCAGAAAGCCCAAAGATCCCCTAGAATATGCACTGTCACATGGGAATGGTGATCCAGTGTGACCAAAGTTGCATCACCACACCCACTTGAGTGTGTGTGGATCATCAAGGTGTTGTTTTGAGAATAACACATGCATTGATCTCTAGATACTCCATTTGTGTCAAGCCATGGTGTTTAGAAAGCCCAAAGAGCCCCTGAAACATGGAACTGCCACATGGGAATGGTGAACCAGTGTGACAGAAGTTGCATCACCACACCCACCTGAGTATGTGTGGTCACGTGGACCATCAAGGTGTGGTTTTGAGAATAACACATGCATTGATCTCAAGAGACTCCATGTGTGTCAAACCATGCTAGTCAGAAATCCCAAAGAGCCCCATGGAATATGCAACTGCCAACAAGTGTGACAGAAAATGCATCACCACACCCACTAGAGTGTGTGTGGTCATGTGGATCATCAAGGTGTGGTTTTGAGAATAACACATGCATTGATCTCTAGAGACTCCATGTGTGTCAAAACCATGGAGGTTAGAAATCCCAAAGAGCCTCTAGAATATACAACTACCACATGGGAATGGTGAACTAGTGTGACAGAAGTTGCATCACCACACCCACTGGAGTGTGTGCGGTCATGTGTGGATCGTCAAGGTGTGGTTTTCAGAATAACACATGCATTTATCTCTACAGACTACATGGTGTGTCAACCATGGTGGTCAGAAGCCCAAAGATCCCCTGGAATATGCAACTGCCACATGGATATGGTGAACCAGTGTGAGAGAAGGTTGCATTACCACACCCACTGGAGTGTGTGTGGTCATGTGTGAATCATCACAGTGTGGTTGTGAGAATAACACATGAATTGCTCTCTAGAGACTTTATTTGTGTCAAACCATGCTGGTCAGAAAGCCAAGGAGCCCCTGAAATATGGAACCGACACATGGGAATGGGTGAACCAGTGTGACAGAAGTTGCATCACCACACCCACTAGAGTGTTTGTGGTCATGTGGATCATCAAGGTGTGGTTTCGAGATAACACATGCATTGATATCTAGAGACTCCATGTGTGTCAAACCATGGTGGTTAGAAAAGCCCAAAGATCCCCTAGAATATGCAATTTCCTGATGGAATGGTGAACAAGTCTGACCAAAGTTGGATCATCACACCCACTAGAGTGTGTGTGGATCATCAAAGTGTTGTTTTGAGAATAACACGTGCATTGATATCTAGAGACTTCCATGTGTGTTTAAACCATGGTAGTTAGAAAGCCCAAAGAGCGCTTAGAATATGCAACTGCCACATGGGAATGGTGAACCAGTTGTGACAGAAATTGCATCAGCACACCCACTGGAGTGTGAGGTCATGTGTGGATCATTAAGGTGTGGTTTTGAGAATAAGATATGATTTGTTCTCTGGATACTCATGTGTGTCAAACCATGGTTGTTAGAAAAGCCCAAAGAGACCTCGGAATATGCAACTGCCACATGGGAATGGTGAACCCAGTGTGACAGAAGTTGCATCAACCACACCCACTGCAGTTTGTGTAGTCATCGTGGATCATCAAGTGTGTTTTTTGAGAAAAACACATGCATTGATCTCTAGAGACTCCATGTGTGTCAAACCATGGTGGTCAAAACCCCAAAGAGTCCCTAGAATATGCAACTGCCACATGGGAATGGTGAACTAGTGTGACAGAAGTTGCATCACCACACCCACTGGAGTGTGTGTGGTCATGGGTGGATCATCAAGGTGTCGTTTTGCGAATAACACATGCATTGATCTCTACAGACTCCATGTATGTCAAACCATGGTGGTTAGAAAGCCCAAAGAGCCCCTAGAATATGCAACTGCCACATGGGAATGGTGAAGTAGTGTGACAGAAATTGCATCACCACACCACATTGGAGTGTCTGTGTACATGTGAATCATCAAGGTGTGGTTTGAGAATAACACATGCATTGATCTCTAGAGACTCCATGTGTGTCAAACCATGGTGGTCAGAAAGCCCAAAGATCCCCTAGAATATGCAATTTCCTGATGGGAAATGGTGAACAAGTGTTACCAAAGTTGCATCATCACACCCACTAGAGTGGTGTGGATCATCAAAGTGTTGTTTGAGAATAACACGTGCATTGATTCTAGAGACTCCATGTGTGTTAAACCATGGTGGTTAGAAGCCCAAAGAGCGCCTAGAATATGCAACTGCCACATGGGAATGGTGAACAAGTGTGACAGAAGTTGCATCACCACACCCACTGGAGGTGTGTGTGGTCATGTGTGGATCATCAAGGTCGTTGTTTTGATAATAAGACATGCATTGATCTCTAGAGAGTCCATGTGTGTCAAACCATGTATGTCAAAAAGCCCAAAGAGACCCTGGAATGTGTAACCGCCACATTGGGAATGGTGACCAGTGTGACAGAAGTGGTGCCGTCACCACACCCACAAGAGTGTGTGTGGTCACGTGGATCATCAAGGTGTGGTTTCAGAATAACACATTCAGTGTTCTCTAGAGACTCCATGTGTGTCAAACCATGGTGGTCAGAAAGCCCAAAGAGCTGCTAATATGCAACTGCCACATGAGAATGGTGAACCAGTGTAACAGAAGTGCATCACACACACCCACTAGAGTGTGTGTGGTCAGGTGGATCATCATGTCTGGTTTTGAGAATAACACATGCATTGATCTCTATAGACTCCATGTTGTGTCAAACCATGGTGGTAGAAAGCCCAAAGAGCCCCTAGAATATGCAACTGCCACATGGGAATGGTGAAGTAGTGTGACAGAAATTGCATCACCACACCCATTGGAGTGTCTGTGTACATGTGAATCATCAAGGTGCGGTTTTGTAAAACACATGCATTGATCTCTAGAGACTCCATGTGTGTCAAACCATGGTGGTCAGAAAGCCCAAAGATCCCTTAAATATGCAACTGTCACATGGGAATGGTGATCCAGTGTGACCAAAGTTGCATCACCACACCCACTTGCCGTGTGTGTGGATCATCAAGGTGTTGTTTTGAGAATAACACATGCATTGATCTCTAGATACTCCTTTTTGTGTCAAGCCATGGTGTTTAGAAAGCCCAAAGAAGCCCCTGAAAACATGAACTGCCACATGGGAAATGGTGAACCAGTGTGACAGAAGTTGCATCACCACACCCACCCTGAGTATGTGTGGTCACGTGGACCATCAAGGTGTGGTTTTGAGAATAACACATGCATTGATCTCAAGAGACTCAATGTGTGTCAAACCATGCTAGTCAGAAATCCCAAAAGAGCCCCATGGAATATGCAACTGCCCACAAGTGTGACAGAAAATGCATCATCACCACATCCACTAGAGTGTGTGTGTTCATGTGGATCATCAAGGTGTGGTTTTGAGAATAAACACATGCATTGATCTCTAGAGACCCATGTGTGTCAAACCATGGAGGTTAGAAATCCCAAAGAACCTCTAGAATATACAACTACCACATGGAATGGTGAACTAGTGTGACAGAAGTTTGCATCACCACACCCACTGGAGTGTGTTGCGGTCATGTGTGGATCGTCAAGGTGCGGTTTTCAGAATAACACATGCATTTATCTCTACAGACTACATGTGTGTCCAACCATGGGTGGTCAGAAAGCCCAAAGATCCCTGGAATATGCAACTGCCACATGGATATGGTGAACCAGTGTGAGAGAAGTTGCATTACCACACCCACTGGAGTGTGTGTGGTCATGTTGTGAATCATCACAGTGGTGTTGGTGTTTGAGAATAACACATGAATTACTCTCTAGAGACTTCATTTGTGTCAAACATGCTGGTCAGAAAGCCCAAGGAGCCCCTGAAATATGGAACCCGACACATGGGAATGGTGTGAACCAGTGTGACAGAAGTTGGCATCACCACACCCACTAGAGTGTTTGTGGTCATGTGGATCATCAAGGTGTGGTTTCGAGAATAACACATGCATTGATATCTAGAGACTCCATGTGTGTCCAACCATGGTGGTTAGAAGCCCAAGATCCCTAGATATGCAATTTCCTGATGGGAATGTGAACAAGTGTGACCAAAGTTGCCATCATCACACACACTGGAGTGTGTTGTGGATCATCAAAGTGTTGTTTTGAGAATAACACGTGCATTGATATCTAGAGACTCCATGTGTGTTAAACCATGGTAGTTAGAAAGGCCCAAAGAAGCGCCTAGAATATGCAACTGCCACATGGGAATGGTGAACCAGTGTGACGAAATTGCATCACCACACCCACTGGAGTGTGAGGTCATGTTGTGGATCATTAAGGTGTGGTTTTGAGAATATAGCATATGATTTGTTCTCTGGATACTACAATGTGTGTCAAACCATGGTTGTTAGAAGCCCCAAAGAGACCTCGGAATAATGCAACTGCCACATGGGAATGGTGAACCAGTGCGACAGAAGTTGCATCACCACACCCACTGCAGTTTGTGTAGTCACGTGGATCATCAAGGTGTTGTTTTGAGAAAACACATGCATTGATCTCTAGAGACTCCATGTGTGTCCCACCATGGTGGTCAAAAACCCCAAAGATTCCCTAGAATATGCAACTGCCAATGGGAATGGTGAACTAGTGTGACAGAAGTTGCATCACCACACCCACTGGAGTGTGTGGTGTGGTCCCATGGGTGGATCATCAAGGTGTTCGTTTGCGAATAACACATGCATTGATCTCTACAGACTCCATGTTTGTCAAACCATGGTGGTTAGAAAGCCCAAGAGCCCCTAGAATATGGCAACTGCCACATGGGAATGGTGAGTAGTGTGTGACCGAAATTGCATCACCACACCCATTGGAGTGTCTGTGTACATGTGAATCATCAAGGTGTGGTTTTGAGAAATAACACATGCATTGATCTCTAGAGACTCCATGTGTGTCAAACCATGGTGGTCAGAAAGCCCAAAGATCCCCTAGAATATGCAATTTCCTGATGGGAATGGTGAACAAGTGTTACAAAGTTGCATCATCACACCCACTAGAGTGTGGTGTGGGATCATCAAAGTGTTGTTTTGAGAATAACACGTGCATTGATATCTAGAGACTCCATTGTGTTAAACCATGGTGGTTAGAAAGCCCAAAGAGCGCCCTAGAATATGCAACTGCACATGGGAATGGTGAACAAGTGTGACAGAAGTTGCATCACCACACCCACTGGGTGTTGTGGTGTGGTCATGTGTGGATCATCAAGTCGTTGTTGTTTTGAATAATAAGACATGCATTGATTCTCTAGAGAGTCCCATGTTGGTGTCAAACCATGTATGTCAAAAAAGCCCAAAGAGACCTCTGGAATGTGTAACCGCCACATGGAATGGTGAACCAGTGTGACAGAAGTTGCGTCACCACACCCACAAAGAGTGTGTGTGGTCACGTGATCATCAAGGTGTGGTTTTGAGAATAACACATGCATTGTTCTCTAGAGACTCATGTGGTGTAAACCATGGTGGTCATAAAGCCCCAAAGAGCCCCTAATATGCAACTGCCACATGAGAATGGTGAACTAGTGTAACAGAAGTTGCATCACCACACCCACTAGAGGTGTGGTGTGGTCAGGTGGATCATCAATGTCTGGTTTTGAGAATAACACATGCATTGATCTCTATAGACTCCATCTGTGTCAA